>JAREIS010000791.1:0-48170 GCA_030060385.1 Muscicapa striata striata | reverse complement strand
ACCACTTAGAACCTTAGCTCCTGCTGTAGATAAAATGTCTTCCTCCAAACTGGTATTAAGAAACGGGAGGGTGTGGTTTTTCAGAGCAAAATGGCTATGTTCGTGTCCAAGGCAATGGGCCTGGGACTGGTCGTCTGAAATCTAAAATTCGAAGGATCAGGATATCTACCAGATTGATGATGGGAGAACCATGAGAACCCTGGCTACTTTGGAGTGACCAACACTACCTCCACACATGTATAAAGAAACTGGGTGAGTGTGCGTTTTTTCAGAGCGAAAATGGCATGTGTTCTTATCCAGGGACCTTGGCCTGAGACTGGTCGTCTGAAACCTCAGATTCCGAAGGAATCAGGATTTCTCCCAGTCTAAAACTGCCACCACTGAGAACCCTGGCTGTTCATGGAGTGCCAAAATTCTCCTCTAAATGGATATTACAAAAGGGATGAAGTGATCTTTATTTCACAGAGAAATAGGCCCTTCTTTGCATGCAGGGGCATGGTCCTGAGACTGGGCTTCAGCCTTCTAAAATTAAAAACCTAATGTTTTCTCGCAGACAAAAGATGCCAGCAGTTAGAAGCCCAGATACTTTTGGAGAGACCAACACTACCTCCAATCCGGTATTAAGAAACTGGGAGGGTGTGGTTTTTTTCAGAGGGAAAATGGCCCATGTTCGTAGCAAGGGCAATTGGCCTGAGACTGGGTGTCTGACAGTTAAAATTCCGAAAGAATCAGGATTTCTCCCAGACTAAAGACGCCACCACTTAGAACCTTAGCTCCTGTTGCAGATATAATGTCTTCCTCCAAACTGGTATTAAGAAACTGGGACCGTGTGGTTTTTTTCAGAGCAAAAATGGCCTATGTTCGTGTCCAAGGCAATGGGCCTGGGACTGGTCGTCTGAAATCTAAAATTCCGAAGGAAATTCAAATGATCAGGATTTCTCCCAGACTAAAGATGCCCCCAGTTAGAACCCTGGCTACTTTTGAAGAGACTGTATCTTCCTCCAAACTGCTTTTAAGAAACTGGGAGGCTGTGGTTTTTTTCAGAGGGAATATTGCCAATGTTCATATCCAGGGCCCTTGGCCTGAGACTGGTCGTCTGAAACCTCAAATTCCAAATGAATCAGGATTTCTCCCAGTCTAAAATTGCCACCACTGAGAACCCTGGCTGTTCATGGAGTGCCAAAATTCTCCTCTAAATGGATATTACAAAAGGGGTGAAGTGATCTTTATTTCACAGAGAAATAGGCCCTTCTTTGCATGCAGGGGCATGGTCCTGAGACTGGGCTTCAGCCTTCTAAAATTAAAAACCTAATGTTTTCTCGCAGACAAAAGATGCCAGCAGTTAGAAGCCCAGATACTTTTGGAGAGACCAACACTACCTCCAATCCGGTATTAAGAAACTGGGAGGGTGTGGTTTTTTTCAGAGGGAAAATGGCCCATGTTCGTAGCAAGGGCAATTGGCCTGAGACTGGGTGTCTGACAGTTAAAATTCCGAAAGAATCAGGATTTCTCCCAGACTAAAGATGCCACCACTTAGAACCTTAGCTCCTGTTGCAGATATAATGTCTTCCTCCAAACTGGTATTAAGAAACTGGGACCGTGTGGTTTTTTTCAGAGCAAAAATGGCCTATGTTCGTGTCCAAGGCAATGGGCCTGGGACTGGTCGTCTGAAATCTAAAATTCCGAAGGGATAAGGATATCTACCAGGCTGAAGATGGGAGAACCCTGAGAACCCTGGCTACTTTGGAGTGACCAACACTACCTCCAAACATGTATAAAGAAACTGGGAGGGTGTGCGTTTTTTAAAAGGAAAAATGGCATGTGTTCTTATCCAGGGACCTTGGCCTGAGACTGGGTGTCTGACATCTAAAATTCCGAAATGATCAGGATTTCTCCCAGACAAAAGATGCCACCACTTAGAATCCTGGCTACTTTTGGAGATACAATGTTTTCCTAAAAACTGCTTTTAAGAAACTGGGAGGGTGTGTTTTTTTTCCGAGGGAAAATGGCCAGTGTTCATATCCAGGATAATTGGCCTGAGACAGGGCGTCTGACAGCTCAAATTCCGAAGGGATCAAGATTTCTCCCAGATTAAAGATCCCACCACTTAGAATCCTGGCTAATATTGGAGAGACCAATACTAGTCTGAACTGGTATTAAGAAATTGGGAGGGTGTGGTTTTTTTCAGAGGGAAATTGGTCAATGTTCCTTTCCAGGGACCTTGGCCTGAGACTGGGCGTCTGACAGCTCAAATTCCGCAGGGATCAGGATTTCTCCTAGACTAAAGATGCCACCAGTTAGAACCCTGGCTACTTTTGAAGAGACTGTATCTTCCTCCAAAATGGTATTAAGAAACTGGGAGGGTGTGGTTTTTTTCAGAGGGAAATTGGCCAATGATCGTATCCAGGGTAATTAGCCTGAGACTGGGCGTCTGACAGCTAAAATTCGGAATGGATCAGGATTCCTCCCAGACTAAAGATGCCACCACTGAGAACCCTGGCTACTATTGGAGTGTCCAACACTACCTCCAAACTGGTATAAAGAAACTGGGAGGGTGTGGTTTTCTTCAGAGGGAAAATGGCCCATGTTCTTATCCAGGGACCTTGGCCTGAGACTGGGTGTCTGACATCTAAAATTCCAAAATGATCAGGATTTCTCCCAGACTAAAGATGCCACCCCTTAGAATCCTGGCTACTTTTGGAGATACAATGACTTCCTAAAAACTGCTTTTAAGAAACTGGGAGGGTGTGTTTTTTTGCGAGGGAAAATGGCCAGTGTTCATATCCAGGATAATTGGCCTGAGACTGGGCGTCTGACAGCTCAAATTCCGAAGGTATCAGGATTCCTTCCAGATTAAAGATCCCACCACTTAGAATCCTGGCTCCTATTGGAGAGACCAACACTACCTCCAAACATGTATAAAGAAACTGGGAGGGTGTGGTTTTTTCAGAGGGAAAATGGCCAGTGTTCTTATCCAGGGACCTTGGCCTGAGACTGGGTGTCTGACATCTAAAATTCCGAAGGGATCAGGATTTCTCCCAGTCTAAAATTGCCACCACTGAGAACCCTGGCTGTTCATGGAGTGCCAAAATTCTCCTCTAAATGGATACTACAAAAGGGGTGAAGTGATCTTTATTTCACAGGGAAATAGGCCCTTCTTTGCATGCAGGGGCATGGTCCTGAGACTGGGCTTCGGCCTTCTAAAATTAAAAACCTAATGTTTTCTCGCAGACAAAAGATGGCAGCAGTTAGAAGCCCAGATACTTTTGGAGAGACCAACACTACCTCCAAAGTGGTATTAAGAAACTGGGAGGGTGTGGTTTTTTTCAGAGGGAAAATGGCCCATGTTCGTAGCAGGGGCAATTGGCCTGAGACTAGGTGTCTGACAGTTAAAATTCCGAAAGAATCAGGATTTCTCCCAGACTAAAGACGCCACCACTTAGAACCTTAGCTCCTATTGCAGATATAATGTCTTCCTCCAAGCTGGTATTAAGAAACTGGGAGGGTGTGGTTTTTTTCAGATCGAAAATGGCCTATGTTCGTGTCCAAGGCAATGGGCCTGGGACTGGTCGTCTGAAATCTAAAATTCCGAAGGGATCAGGATCTCTACCAGATTGATGATGGGAGAACCATGAGAACCCTGGCTACTTTGGAGTGACCAACACTACCTCCAAACATGTATAAAGAAACTGGGAGGGTGTGCGTCTTTTAAAAGGGAAAATGGCATGTGTTCTTATCCAGGGACCTTGGCCTGAGACTGGGTGTCTGACATCTAAAATTCCGAAATGATCAGGATTTCTCCCAGACAAAAGATGCCACCACTTAGAATCCTGGCTACTTTTGGAGATACAATGTTTTCCTAAAACTGCTTTTAAGAAACTGGGAGAGTGTGTTTTTTCCGAGGGAAAATGGCCAGTGTTCATATCCAGGATAATTGGCCTGAGACTGGGCGTCTGACAGCTCAAATTCGAAGGGATCAAGATATCTCCCAGATAAAAGATCCCACCACTTATAATCCTGGCTAATATTGGAGAGACCAACACTAGTCCAAACTGGTATTAAGAAACTGGGAGGCTGTGGTTTTTTTCAGAGGGAAATTGGTCAATGTTCCTTTCCAGGGACCTTGGCCTGAGACTGGGCGTCTGACAGCTCAAATTCCGCAGGGATCAGGATTTCTCCTAGACTAAAGATGCCACCAGTTAGAACCCTGGCTACTTTTGAAGAGACTGTATCTTCCTCAAAACTGGTATTAAGAAACTGGGAGGGTGTGGTTTTTTTCAGAGGGAATATTGCCAATGTTCATATCCAGGGCCCTTGGCCTGAGACTGGTCGTCTGAAACCTCAAATTCCGAAGGAATCAGGATTTCTCCCCGTCTAAAACTGCCACCACTGAGAACCCTGGCTGTTCACAGAGTGCCAAAATTCTCCTCTAAATGGATATTACAAAAGTGGTGAAGTGATCTTTATTTCACAGAGAAATAGGCCCTTCTTTGCATGCATGGGCATGGTCCTGAGACTGGGCTTCGCCTTCTAAAATTAAAAACCTGATGTTTTCGCAGACAAAAGATGCCAGCAGTTAGAAGCCTGGTTATTTTGGAGAGACCAACACTACCTCCAAAGTGGTATTAAGAAACTGGGAGGGTGTGGTTTTTTAAGAGGGAAAATGGCCCATGTTCGTAGCAAGGGCAATTGGCCTGAGACTGGGTGTCTGACAGTTAAAATTCCGAAAGAATCAGGATTTCTCCCAGACTAAAAATGCCACCCCTTAGAACCTCAGCTCCTGTTGCAGATATAATGTCTTCCTCCAAACTGGTATTAAGAAACTGGGACCGTGTGGTTTTTTTCAGAGCAAAAATGGCCAATGTTCGTGTCCAAGGCAATGGGCCTGGGACTGGTCGTCTGAAATCTAAAATTCCGAAGGGATAAGGATATCTACCAGGCTGAAGATGGGAGAACCCTGAGAACCCTGGCTACTTTGGAGTGACCAACACTACCTCCAAACATGTATAAAGAAACTGGGAGGGTGTGCGTTTTTTTCAAGGAAAAATGGCATGTGTTCTTATCCAGGGACCTTGGCCTGAGACTGGGTGTCTGACATCTAAAATTCCGAAATGATCAGGATTTCTCCCAGACAAAAGATGCCACCACTTAGAATCCTGGCTACTTTTGGAGATACAATGTTTTCCCTAAAACTGCTTTTAAGAAACTGGGAGGGTGTGTTTTTTTTTCCGAGGGAAAATGGCCAGTGTTCATATCCAGGATAATTGGCCTGAGACAGGGCGTCTGACAGCTCAAATTCGAAGGGATCAAGATTTCTCCCAGATTAAAGATCCCACCACTTAGAATCCTGGCTAATATTGGAGAGACCAATACTAGTCTGAATTGGTATTAAGAAATTGGGAGGGTGTGGTTTTTTCAGAGGGGAAATTGGTCAATGTTCCTTTCAGGGACCTTGGCCTGAGACTGGGCATCTGACAGCTCAAATTCCGCAGGGATCCGGATTTCTCCTAGACTAAAGATGCCACCAGTTAGAACCCTGGCTACTTTTGAAGAGACTGTATCTTCCTCCTAAATGGTATTAAGAAACTGGGAGGGTGTGGTTTTTCAGAGGGAATATTGCCAATGTTCATATCCAGGGCCCTTGGCCTGAGACTGGTCGTCTGAAACCTCAAATTCGAAGGAATCAGGATTTCTCCCAGTCTAAAACTGCCACCACTGAGAACCCTGGCTGTTCATGGAGTGCGAAAAGCCTCCTCTAAATGGATATTACAAAAGTGGTGAAGTGATCTTTATTTCACAGAGAAATAGGCCCTTCTGCATGCAGGGGCATGGTCCTGAGATTGGGCTTCGGCCTTCTAAAATTAAAAACCTGATGTTTTCTCGCAGACAAAAGATGCCAGCAGTTAGAAGCCCAGATATTTTGGAGAGACCAACACTACCTCCAAAGTGGTATTAAGAAACTGGGAGGGTGTGGTTTTTTCAGAGGGAAAATGGCCCATGTTCGTAGCAAGGGCAATTAGCCTGAGACTGGGTGTCTGACAGTTAAAATTCGAAAGAATCAGGATTTCTCCCAGACTAAAGATGCCACCCCTTAGAACCTCAGCTCCTGTTGTAGATAAAATGTCTTCCTCCAAAACTGGTATTAAGAAACTGGGAGGGTGTGGTTTTTTCAGAGGGAAAATGGCCAATAATCGTATCCAGGATAATTGGCCTGAGACAGGGCGTCTGACAGCTAAAATTCGAAGGGATCAAGATTTCTCCCAGATTAAAGATCCCACCACTTAGAATCCTGGCTAATATTGGAGAGACCAATACTAGTCAAAACTGGTATTAAGAAATTGGGAGGGTGTGGTTTTTTTCAGAGGGAAAATGGCCCATGTTCATATCCAGGATAATTGGCCTGAGACTGGGTGTCTGACAGCTCAAATTCAAGGGGATCAGGATTTCCCCTAGACTAAAGATGCCACCTTAGAACCCTGGCTACTTTTGAAGAGACTGTATCTTCCTCCAAACTGGTATTAAGAAACTGGGAGGCTGTGGTTTTTTTCAGAGGGAATATTGCCAATGTTCATATCCAGGGCCCTTGGCCTGAGACTGGTCAACTGAAACCTCAAATTCCAAATGAATCAGGATTTCTCCCAGTCTAAAACTGCCACCACTGAGAACCCTGGCTGTTCATGGAGTGCGAAAAGCCTCCTCTAAATGGATATTACAAAAGTGGTGAAGTGATCTTTATTTCACAGAGAAATAGGCCCCTTCTTTTGCATGCAGGGGCATGGTCCTGAGATTGGGCTTCGCCTTCTAAAATTAAAAACCTGATGTTTTCTCGCAGACAAAAGATGCCAGCAGTTAGAAGCCTGGATATTTTGGAGAGACCAACACTACCTCCAAACTGGTATTAAGAAACTGGGAGGGTGTGGTTTTTTTCAGAGGGAAAATGGCCCATGTTCGTAGCAGGGGCAATTAGCCTGAGACTGGGTATCTGACAGTTAAAATTCAAAGAATCAGGATTTCTCCCAGACTAAAGATGCCACCCCTTAGAACCTCAGCTCCTGTTGTAGAAAAATCTCTTCCTCCAAACTGGTATTAAGAAACTGGGAGGGTGTGGTTTTTTTCAGAGGGAAATTGGCCAATGATCGTATCCAGGGTAATTGGCCTGAGACTGGGCGTCTTACAGCTAAAATTCGAATGGATCAGGATTTCGCAGACTAAAGATGCCACCACTGAGAACCCTGGCTACTATTGGAGTGACCAACACTACCTTCAAACTGGTTTAAAGAAACTGGGAGGGTGTGGTTTTCTTCAGAGGGAAAATGGCCCATGTTCTTATCCAGGGACCTTGGCCTGAGACTGGGTGTCTGACATCTAAAATTCGAAATGATCAGGATTTCTCCCAGACTAAAGATGCCACCCCTTAGAATCCTGGCTACTTTTGGAGATACAATGACTTCCTAAAAACTGCTTTTAAGAAACTGGGAGGGTGTGTTTATTTTCCGAGGGAAAATGGCCAGTGTTCATATCCAGGATAATTGGCCTGAGACTGGGCCTGACAGCTAAAATTCCGAAGGGATCAGGATTTCTCCCAGATTAAATATCCCACCACTTAGAATCCTGGCTACTATTGGAGAGACCAACACTACCTCCAAACTGGTAGTAAGAAACTGGGAGGGTGTGGTTTTTTTCAGAGGGAAAATGGCCAATGTTCTTATCCAGGGACCTTGGCCTGAGACTGGGTGTCTGACATCTAAAATTCCGAAGGGATCAGGATTTCTCCCAGTCTAAAATTGCCACCACTGAGAACCCTGGCTGTTCATGGAGTGCCAAAATTCTCCTCTAAATGGATATTACAAAATGGGTGAAGTGATCTTTATTTCACAGGGAAATAGGCCCTTCATTGCATGCAGGGGCATGGTCCTGAGACTGGGCTTCGGCCTTCTAAAATTAAAAACCTAATGTTTTCTCGCAGACAAAAGATGCCAGCAGTTAGAAGCCCAGATACTTTTGGAGAGACGAACACTACCTCCAAAGTGGTATTAAGAAACTAGGAGGGTGTGGTTTTTTTCAGAGGGAAAATGGCCCATGTTCGTAGCAAGGGCAATTAGCCTGAGACTGGGTGTCTGACAGTTAAAATTCCGAAAGAATCAGGATTTCTCCCAGACTAAAGATGCCACCCCTTAGAACCTCAGCTCCTGTTGTAGATAAAATGTCTTCCTCCAAACTGGTATTAAGAAACTGGGAGGGTGTGGTTTTTTTCAGAGGGAAATTGGCCAATGATCGTATCCAGGGTAATTGGCCTGAGACTGGGCGTCTGACAGCTAAAATTCCGAAGGGATCAGGATTTCTCCCAGATTAAATATCCCACCACTTAGAATCCTGGCTACTATTGGAGAGACCAACACTACCTCAAAACTGGTAGTAAGAAACTGGGAGGGTGTGGTTTTTTTCAGAGGGAAAATGGCCCATGTTCTTATCCAGGGACCTTGGCCTGAGACTGGGTGTCTGACATCTAAAATTCCGAAATGATCAGGATTTCCCCCAGGCTAAAGATGCCCCCCCTTAGAACCCTGGCTACTTTTGAAGAGACTGTATCTTCCTCCAAACTGGTATTAAGAAACTGGGAGGCTGTGGTTTTTTTCAGAGGGAATATTGCCAATGTTCATATCCAGGGCCCTTGGCCTGAGACTGGTCAACTGAAACCTCAAATTCCAAATGAATCAGGATTTCTCCCAGTCTAAAATTGCCACCACTGAGAACCCTGGCTGTTCATGGAGTGCCAAAATTCTCCTCTAAATGGATATTACAAAAGTGGTGAAGTGATCTTTATTTCACAGAGAAATAGGCCCTTCGTTGCATGCAGGGGCATGGTCCTGAGACTGGGCTTCGGCCTTCTAAAATTAAAAACCTAATGTTTTCTCGCAGACAAAAGATGCCAGCAGTTAGAAGCCCAGATACTTTTGGAGAGACCAACACTACCTCCAAAGTGGTATTAAGAAACTGGGAGGGTGTGGTTTTTTTCAGAGGGAAAATGGCCCATGTTCGTAGCAAGGGCAATTGGCCTGAGACTGGGTGTCTGACAGTTAAAATTCCGAAAGAATCAGGATTTCTCCCACACTAAAAATGCCACCCCTTAAAACCTTAGCTCCTGTTGCAGATATAATGTCTTCCTCCAAACTGGTATTAAGAAACTGGGACCGTGTGGTTTTTTTCAGAGCAAAAATGGCCTATGTTCGTGTCCAGGGAAATGGGCCTGGGACTGGTCGTCTGAAATCTAAAATTCCGAAGGGATAAGGATATCTACCAGGCTGAAGATGGGAGAACCCTGAGAACCCTGGCTACTTTGGAGTGACCAACACTACCTCCAAACATGTATAAAGAAACTGGGAGGGTGTGCGTCTTTTAAAAGGGAAAATGGCATGTGTTCTTATCCAGGGACCTTGGCCTGAGACTGGGTGTCTGACATCTAAAATTCGGAATGGATCAGGATTCCTCCCAGACTAAAGATGCCACCACTGAGAACCCTGGCTACTATTGGAGTGTCCAACACTACCTCCAAACTGGTATAAAGAAACTGGGAGGGTGTGGTTTTCTTCAGAGGGAAAATGGCCCATGTTCTTATCCAGGGCCTTGGCCTGAGACTGGGTGTCTGACATCTAAAATTCCGAAATTATCAGGATTTCTCCCAGATTGATGATGGGAGAACCATGAGAACCCTGGCTACTTTGGAGTGACCAACACTACCTCCAAACATGTATAAAGAAACTGGGAGGGTGTGCGTCTTTTAAAAGGGAAAATGGCATGTGTTCTTATCCAGGGACCTTGGCCTGAGACTGGGTGTCTGACATCTAAAATTCCGAAATGATCAGGATTTCTCCCAGACAAATGATGCCACCACTTAGAATCCTGGCTACTTTTGGAGATGCAATGTTTTCCTAAAAACTGCTTTTAAGAAACTGGGAGGGTGTGTTTTTTTTCCGAGGGAAAATGGCCAGTGTTCATATCCAGGATAATTGGCCTGAGACAGGGCGTCTGACAGCTCAAATTCCGAAGGGATCAAGATTTCTCCCAGATTAAAGATCCCACCACTTAGAATCCTGGCTAATATTGGAGAGACCAACACTAGTCCAAACTGGTATTAAGAAACTGGGAGGGTGTGGTTTTTTTCAGAGGGAAATTGGTCAATGTTCCTTTCCAGGGACCTTGGCCTGAGACTGGGCGTCTGACAGCTCAAATTCCGCAGGGATCAGGATTTCTCCTAGACTAAAGATGCCACCAGTTAGAACCCTGGCTACTTTTGAAGAGACTGTATCTTCCTCAAAACTGGTATTAAGAAACTGGGAGGGTGTGGTTTTTTTCAGAGGGAATATTGCCAATGTTCATATCCAGGGCCCTTGCCTGAGACTGGTCGTCTGAAACCTCAAATTCCGAAGGAATCAGGATTTCTCCCAGTCTAAAACTGCCACCACTGAGAACCCTGGCTGTTCATGGAGTGCGAAAAGCCTCCTCTAAATGGATATTACAAAAGGGGTGAAGTGATCTTTATTTCACAGAGAAATAGGCCTTTCTTTGCATGCAGGGGCATGGTCCTGAGACTGGGCTTCGGCCTTCTAAAATTAAAAACCTAATGTTTTCTCGCAGACAAAAGATGCCAGCAGTTAGAAGCCCAGATACTTTTGGAGAGACCAACACTACCTCCAATCCGGTATTAAGAAACTGGGAGGGTGTGGTTTTTTCCAGAGGGAAAATGGCCCATGTTCGTAGCAAGGGCAATTGGCCTGAGACTGGGTGTCTGACAGTTAAAATTCCGAAAGAATCAGGATTTCTCCCACACTAAAAATGCCACCCCTTAAAACCTTAGCTCCTGTTGCAGATATAATGTCTTCCTCCAAACTGGTATTAAGAAACTGGGACCGTGTGGTTTTTTTCAGAGCAAAAATGGCCTATGTTCGTGTCCAAGGCAATGGGCCTGGGACTGGTCGTCTGAAATCTAAAATTCCGAAGGGATAAGGATATCTACCAGGCTGAAGATGGGAGAACCCTGAGAACCCTGGCTACTTTGGAGTGACCAACACTACCTCCAAACATGTATAAAGAAACTGGGAGGGTGTGCGTTTTTTAAAAGGAAAAATGGCATGTGTTCTTATCCAGGGACCTTGGCCTGAGACTGGGTGTCGGACATCTAAAATTCCGAAATGATCAGGATTTCTCCCAGACAAAAGATGCCACCACTTAGAATCCTGGCTACTTTTGGAGATACAATGTTTTCCTAAAAACTGCTTTTAAGAAACTGGGAGGGTGTGTTTTTTTTCCGAGGGAAAATGGCCAGTGTTCATATCCAGGATAATTGGCCTGAGACTGGGCGTCTGACAGCTCAAATTCCGAAGGGATCAAGATTTCTCCCAGATTAAAGATCCCACCACTTAGAATCCTGGCTAATATTGGAGAGACCAATACTAGTCTGAACTGGTATTAAGAAATTGGGAGGGTGTGGTTTTTTTCCGAGGGAAAATGGCCACTGTTCATATCCAGGATAATTGGCCTGAGACTGGGCGTCTGACAGCTCAAATTCCGAAGGGATCAGGATTTCTCCTAGACTAAAGATGCCACCAGTTAGAACCCTGGCTACTTTTGAAGAGACTGTATCTTCCTCCTACATGGTATTAAGAAACTGGGAATCTGTGGTTTTTTTCAGAGGGAATATTGCCAATGTTCATATCCAGGGCCCTTGGCCTGAGACTGGTCGTCTGAAACCTGTAATTCCGAAGGAATCAGGATTTCTCCCAGTCTAAAACTGCCACCACTGAGAACCCTGGCTGTTCATGGAGTGCGAAAAGCCTCCTCTAAATGGATATTACAAAAGTGGTGAAGTGATCTTTATTTCACAGAGAAATAGGCCCTTCGTTACATGCAGGGGCATGGTCCTGAGATTGGGCTTCGGCCTTCTAAAATTAAAACCTGATGTTTTCTCGCAGACAAAAGATGCCAGCAGTTAGAAGCCCAGATATTTTGGAGAGACCAACACTACCTCCAAACTGGTATTAAGAAACTGGGAGGGTGTGGTTTTTTTCAGAGGGAAAATGGCCCATGTTCGTAGCAGGGGCAATTAGCCTGAGACTGGGTATCTGACAGTTAAAATTCCGAAAGAATCAGGATTTCTCCCAGACTAAAGATGCCACCCCTTAGAACCTCAGCTCCTGTTGTAGAAAAAATCTCTTCCTCCAAACTGGTATTAAGAAACTGGGAGGGTGTGGTTTTTTTCAGAGGGAAATTGGCCAATGATCGTATCCAGGGTAATTGGCCTGAGACTGGGCGTCTTACAGCTAAAATTCGGAATGGATCAGGATTTCTCGCAGACTAAAGATGCCACCACTGAGAACCCTGGCTACTATTGGAGTGACCAACACTACCTTCAAACTGGTATAAAGAAACTGGGAGGGTGTGGTTTTCTTCAGAGGGAAAATGGCCCATGTTCTTATCCAGGGACCTTGGCCTGAGACTGGGTGTCTGACATCTAAAATTCCGAAATGATCAGGATTTCTCCCAGACTAAAGATGCCACCCCTTAGAATCCTGGCTACTTTTGGAGATACAATGACTTCCTAAAAACTGCTTTTAAGAAACTGGGAGGGTGTGTTTATTTTCCGAGGGAAAATGGCCAGTGTTCATATCCAGGATAATTGGCCTGAGACTGGGCGTCTGACAGCTAAAATTCCGAAGGGATCAGGATTTCTCCCAGATTAAATATCCCACCACTTAGAATCCTGGCTACTATTGGAGAGACCAACACTACCTCCAAACTGGTAGTAAGAAACTGGGAGGGTGTGGTTTTTTTCAGAGGGAAAATGGCCAATGTTCTTATCCAGGGACCTTGGCCTGAGACTGGGTGTCTGACATCTAAAATTCCGAAGGGATCAGGATTTCTCCCAGTCTAAAATTGCCACCACTGAGAACCCTGGCTGTTCATGGAGTGCCAAAATTCTCCTCTAAATGGATATTACAAAAGGGGTGAAGTGATCTTTATTTCACAGGGAAATAGGCCCTTCATTGCATGCAGGGGCATGGTCCTGAGACTGGGCTTCGGCCTTCTAAAATTAAAAACCTAATGTTTTCTCGCAGACAAAAGATGCCAGCAGTTAGAAGCCCAGATACTTTTGGAGAGACGAACACTACCTCCAAAGTGGTATTAAGAAACTAGGAGGGTGTGGTTTTCAGAGGAAAATGGCCCATGTTCGTAGCAGGGGCAATTGGCCTGAGACTAGGTGTCTGACAGTTAAAATTCGAAAGAATCAGGATTTCTCCCAGACTAAATACGCCACCACTTAGAACCTTAGCTCCTATTGCAGATATAATGTCTTCCTCCAAGCTGGTATTAAAACTGGGAGGGTGTGGTTTTTCAGAGCAAAAATGGCCTATGTTCGTGTCCAAGGCAATGGGCCTGGGACTGGTCGTCTGAAATCTAAAATTCCGAAGGGATCAGGATCTCTACCAGATTGATGATGGGAGAACCATGAGAACCCTGGCTACTTTGGAGTGACCAACACTACCTCCAAACATGTATAAAGAAACTGGGAGGGTGTGCGTCTTTTAAAAGGGATAATGGCATGTGTTCTTATCCAGGGACCTTGGCCTGAGACTGGGTGTCTGACATCTAAAATTCGAAATGATCAGGATTTCTCCCAGACAAAAGATGCCACCACTTAGAATCCTGGCTACTTTGGAGATACAATGTTTTCCTAAAACTGCTTTTAAGAAACTGGGAGGGTGTGTTTTTTTTCCGAGGAAAATGGCCAGTGTTCATATCCAGGATAATTGGCCTGAGACAGGGCGTCTGACAGCTCAAATTCCGAAGGGATCAAGATTTCTCCCAGATTAAAGATCCCACCACTTAGAATCCTGGCTAATATTGGAGAGACCAACACTAGTCCAAACTGGTATTAAGAAACTGGGAGGTGTGGTTTTCTCTTCAGAGGGAAAATGGTCAATGTTCCTTTCCAGGGACCTTGGCCTGAGATTGGGCGTCTGACAGCTCAAATTCCGCAGGGATCAGGATTTCTCTAGACTAAAGATGCCACCAGTTAGAACCTGGCTACTTTTGAAGAGACTGTATCTTCCTCTAAATGGTATTAAGAAACTGGGAGGGTGTGGTTTTTTTCAGAGGAATATTGCCAATGTTCATATCCAGGGCCCTTGGCCTGAGACTGGTCGTCTGAAACCTCAAATTCGAAGGAATCAGGATTTCTCCCAGTCTAAAACTGCCACCACTGAGAACCCTGGCTGTTCATGCAGTGCGAAAAGCCTCCTCTAAATGGATATTACAAAAGTGGTGAAGTGATCTTTTATTTCACAGAGAAATAGGCCCTTCGTTGCATGCAGGGCATGGTCCTGAGACTGGGCTTCGGCCTGCTAAAATTAAAAACCTGATGTTTTCTCGCAGACAAAAGGTGCCAGCAGTTAGAAGCCCAGATATTTTGGAGAGACCAACACTACCTCCAAAGTGGTATTAAGAAACTGGTAGGGTGTGGTTTTTTTCAGAGGGAAAATGGCCCATGTTCGTAGCAAGGGCAATTAGCCTGAGACTGGGTGTCTGACAGTTAAAATTCCGAAAGAATCAGGATTTCTCCCAGACTAAAGACGCCACAACTTAGAACCTTAGCTCCTGCTGTAGATAAAATGTCTTCCCCCAAACTGGTATTAAGAAACTGGGAGGTGTGGTTTTTCAGAGGAAATTGGCCAATGATCGTATCCAGGGTAATTGGCCTGAGACTGGGCGTCTGACAGCTAAAAAATTGAATGGATCAGGATTTCTACTTGACTAAAGATGCCACCACTGAGAACCCTGGTACCATTGGAGAGACGAACACTACCTCCAATCCGGTATAAAGAAACTGGGAGGGTGTGGTTTTTCAGAGGAAAATGGCCCATGTTCGTAAGAAGGGCAATTGGCCTGCGACTAGGTGTCTGACAGTTAAAATTCCTAAAGAATCAGGATTTCTCCCAGACTAAAGACGCCACCACTTAGAACCTTAGCTCCTGTTGCAGATATAATGTCTTCCTCCAAACTGGTATTAAGAAACTTGGAGGGTGTGTTTTTCAGATCGAAAAGGCCTATGTTCGTGTCCAAGGCAATGGGCCTGGGACTGGTCGTCTGAAATCTAAAATTCCGAAGGGATCAGGATCTCCACCAGATTGATGATGGCAGAACCATGAGAACCTTGGCTACTTTGGAGTGACCAACACTACCTCCAAACATGTATAAAGAAACTGGGAGGGTGTGCGTCTTTTAAAAGGAAAATGGCATGTGTTCTTATCCAGGGACCTTGGCCTGAGACTGGGTGTCTGACATCTAAAATTCCGAAATGATCAGGATTTCTCCCAGACTAAAGATGCCACCTTAGAATCCTGGCTACTTTTGGAGATACAATGACTTCCTAAAAACTGCTTTTAAGAAACTGGGAGGGTGTGTTTTTTTTCCGACGGAAAATGGCCAGTGTTCATATCCAGGATAATTGGCCTGAGACAGGGCGTCTGACAGCTAAAATTCCGAAGGATCAGGATTTCTCCCAGATTAAAGATCCCACCACTTAGAATCCTGGCTGCTATTGGAGAGACCAACACTACCTCAAACTGGTATTAAGAAACTGGGAGGTGTGGTTTTCTTCAGAGGAAAATGGCCAATGTTCTTATCCAGGGACCTTGGCCTGAGACTGGGCGTCTGACAGCTCAAATTCCAAAGGGATCAGGATTTCTCCTAGACTAAAGATGCCACCAGTTAGAACCCTGGCTACTTTTGAAGAGACTGTATCTTCCTCCTAAATGGTATTAAGAAACTGGGAGGCTGTGTTTTTTTCAGAGGGAATATTGCCAATGTTCATATCCAGGGCCCTTGGCCTGAGACTGGTCGTCTGAAACCTCAAATTCCGAAGGAATCAGGATTTCTCCCAGTCTAAAACTGCCACCACTGAGAACCCTGGCTGTTCATGGAGTGCCAAAGTTCTCCTATAAATGGATATTACAAAAGTGGTGAAGTGATCTTTATTTCACAGAGAAATAGGCCCTTCTAGGCATGCAGGGCGTGGTCCTGAGATTGGGCTTCGGCCTTCTAAAATTAAAAACCTGATGTTTTCTACTTGAACAAAAGATGCCAGCAGTTAGAAGCCCAGATACTTTTGGAGAGACCAACACTACCTCCAAAGTGGTATTAAGAAACTGGGAGGGTGTGGTTTTTTTTTTTTCAGAGGGAAAATGGCCCATGTTCGTAGCAAGGGCAATTGGCGTGAGACTGGGTGCCTGACAGTTAAAATTCCGAAAGAATCAGGATTTCTCCCACACTAAAAAATGCCACCCCTTAGAACCTTAGCTCCTGTTGCAGATATAATGTCTTCCTCCAAACTGGTATTAAGAAACTGGGAGGGTGTGGTTTTCAGAGAGAAAATGGCCTATGTTCGTGTCAAGGCAATGGGCCTGGGACTGGTCGTCTGAAATCTAAAATTCCGAAGGGATCAGGATATCTACCAGGCTGAAGATGGGAGAACCCTGAGAACCCTGGCTACTTTGGATTGACAGACACTACCTCCAAACATGTATAAAGAAACTGGGAGGTGTGGTTTTTCAGAGGGAAAATGGCCATTGTTCTTATCCAGGGTAATTGGCCTGAGACTGGGTGTCTGACATCTAAAATTCCGAAATGATCAGGATTTCTCCCAGACTAAAGATGCCACCCCTTAGAATCCTGGCTACTTTTGGAGATACAATGACTTCCTAAAAACTGCTTTTAAGAAACTGTGAGGGTGGGGTTTTTCAGAGGAAAATGGCCAATGTTCCTTTCAGGGATCTTGGCCTGAGACTGGGCGTCTGACATCTAAAATTCGAATGGATCAGGATTTCTCCTAGACTAAAGATGCCACCAGTTAGAACCCTGGCTACTTTTGAAGAGACTGTATCTTCCTCCTAAATGGTATTAAGAAACTGGGAGGGTGTGGTTTTTTTCAGAGGGAATATTGCCAATGTTCATATCCAGGGCCCTTGGCCTGAGACTGGTCGTCTGAAACCTCAAATTCCGAAGGAATCAGGATTTCTCCCAGACTAATAGTGCCACCACTGAGAACCCTGGCTGTTCATGGAGTGCCAAAAGCCTCCTCTAAATGGATATTACAAAAGTGGTGAAGTGATCTTTATTTCACAGAGAAATAGGCCCTTCGTTGCATGCAGGGGCATGGTCCTGACACTGGGCTTCGGCCTGCTAAAATTCCAAACCTAATGTTTTCTCGCAGACAAAAGATGCCAGCAGTTAGAAGCCTGGCTACTTTTGGAGAGACCAACACTACCTCCAAAGTGGTATTAAGAAACTGGGAGGGTGTGGTTTTTTTCAGAGCAAAAATGGCCTATATTCTTAGCAAGGGCAATCGGCCTGAGACTGGTCGTCTGAAATCTAAAATTCCGAAGGGATCAGGATATCTACCAGATTGATGATGAGAACCATGAGAACCCTGGCTACTTTGGAGTGACCAACACTACCTCCAAACATGTATAAAGAAACTGGGATGGTGTGCGTTTTTTCAGAGGCAAAATGGCATGTGTTCTTATCCAGGGACCTTGGCCTGAGGCTGGGTGTCTGACATCTAAACTTCCGAAATGATCAGGATTTCTCCCAGACAAAAGATGCCAGCACTTAGAATCCTGGCTATTTTTGGAGATACAATGTTTTCTTAAAATCTGTTTTTAAGAAACTGGGAGGGTGTGGTTTTTTTCAGAGCGAAAATGGCCAGTGTTCATATCCAGGATAATTGGCCTGAGACAGGGCGTCTGACAGCTCAAATTGCGAAGGGATCAAGATTTCTCCCAGATTAAAGATCCCACCACTTAGAATCCTGGCTAATATTGGAGAGACCAACACTACCTCCAAACTGGTATTAAGAAACTGGGAGGTGTGGTTTTTTTCAGAGGGAAATTGGTCAATGTTCCTTTCCAGGACCTTGGCTTGAGACTGGGCGTCTGACAGCTCAAATTCCGAATGGATCAGGATTTCTCCCAGACTAAAGATGCCACCAGTTAGAACCCTGGCTACTTTTGAAGAGACTGTATCTTCCTCCTAAATGGTATTAAGAAACTGGGAGGGTGTGGTTTTTTCAGAGGGAATATTGCCAATGTTCATATCCAGGGCCCTTGGCCTGAGACTGGTCGTCTGAAACCTCAAATTCCGAAGGAATCAGGATTTCTCCCAGACTAATAGTGCCACCACTGAGAACCCTGGCTGTTCATGGAGTGCCAAAAGCCTCCTCTAAATGGATATTACAAAAGTGGTGAAGTGATCTTTATTTCACAGAGAAATAGGCCCTTCGTTGCATGCAGGGGCATGGTCCTGACACTGGGCTTGGCCTGCTAAAATTCCAAACCTAATGTTTTCTTCGCAGACTAAAAATGCCAGCAGTTAGAAGCCTGGTTACTTTTGGAGAGACCAACACTACCTCCAAAGTGGTATTAAGAAACTGGGAGGGTGTGGTTTTTTTCAGAGCAAAAATGGCCTATATTCTTAGCAAGGGCAGTTGGCCTGAGACTGGTCGTCTGAAATCTAAAATTCCGATGGGATCAGGATATCTACCAGATTGATGATGGGAGAACCATGAGAACCCTGGCTACTTTGGAGTGACCAACACTACCTCCAAACATGTATAAAGAAACTGGGAGGGTGTGCGTTTTTTCAGAGGGAAAATGGTATGTGTTCTTATCCAGGGACCTTGGCCTGAGACTGGATGTCTGACTTTTAAAATTCTGAAAGGATCAGGATTTCTCCCAGACAAAAGATGCCACCACAGAGAATCCTGGCTACTTTTGGAGCAACAATGTTTTCCTAAAAACTGTTTTTAAGAAACTGGGAGGGTGTGTTTTTTTTCAGAGGGAAAATGGCCAGTGTTCATATCCAGGATAATTGGCCTGAGACTGGGCGTCTGACAGCTCAAATTCCGAAGGGATCAGGATTTCTCCTAGACTAAAGATTCCACCAGTTAGAACCCTGGCTACTTTTGAAGAGACTGTATCTTCCTCCTAAATGGTATTAAGAAATTGGGAGGGTGTGGTTTTACACAGAGGGAAAATTGCCATGTTAGTAGCAAGGGCAATTGGCCTGCGACTGGGTGTCTGACAGTTAAAATTCCGAAAGGATCAGGATTTCTCCCAGACTAAAGATGCCACCCCTAAGAACCTTAGCTCCTGTTGCAGATAAAATGTCTTCCTCCAAACTGGTATTAAGAAACTGGGAGGGTGTGGTTTTATTCAGAAAGATATTGGCCTATGATCGTATCCAGGGTAATTGGCCTGAGACTGGTGTCTGACTGCTAAAATTCGGAATGGATCAGGATTTCTCGCAGACTAAAGATGCCACCACTGAGAACCCTGGCTACTATTGGAGTGACCAACACTACCTCCAAACTGGTATTAAGAAACTGGGAGGGTGTGGTTTTTTTCAGAGGGAAAATGGCCCATGTTCTTTTCCAGGGACCTTGGCCTGAGACTGGGTGTCTGACATCTAAAATTCGAAATCATCAGGATTTCTCCCAGACTAAAGATGCCACCACTTAGAATCCTGGCTACTTTTGGAGATACAATGACTTCCTAAAAACTGCTTTTAAGAAACTGGGAGGGTGTGGTTTTTTTTTCCGAGGGAAAATGGCCAGTGTTCATATCCAGGATAATAGGCCTGAGACTGGGCGTCTGACAGCTCAAATTCTGACGGGATCAGGATTTCTCCCAGATTAAAGATCCCACCACTTAGAATCCTGGCTAATATTGGAGAGACCAACACTACCTCCAAACTGGAATTAAGAAACTGGGAGGGTGTGGCTTTTTTCAGAGGGAAAATGGTCAATGTTCTTATCCAGAGACCTTGGCCTGAGACTGGGCGTCTGACAGCTCAGATTCCAAAGGGATCAGGATTTCTCCTAGACTAAAGATGCCAGCAGTTAGAACCCTGGCTACTTTTGAAGAGACTGTATCTTCCTCCTAAATGGTATTAAGATACTGGGAGGCTGTGGTTTTTTTCAGAGGGAATATTGCCAATGTTCATATCCAGGCCCGTTGGCCTGAGACTGGTCGTCTGAAACCTCAAATTCCGAAGGAATGAGGATTTCTCCCAGTCTAAAGCTGCCACTACTGAGAACCCTGGCTGTTCATGGAGTGCCAAAATTCTCCTCTAAATGGATATTACAAAAGGGGTGAAGTGATCTTTATTTCGCAGAGAAATAGGCCCTTCTTTGCAAGCAGGGGCATGGTCCTGAGACTGGGCTTCGTCCTTCTAAAATTAAAAACCTGATGTTTTCTCGCCGACAAAAGATGCCAGCAGTTAGAAGCCCAGATACTTTTGGAGAGACCAACACTACCTCCAAAGTGGTATTAAGAAACTGGGAGGGTGTGGTTTTTTTCAGAGGGAAAATGGCCCATGTTCGTATCCAGGGCAATTGGCCTGAGACTGGGTGTCTGACAGTTAAAATTCCGTAAGAATCAGGATTTCTCCCAGACTAAAGACGCCACCACTTAGAACCTTAGGTCCTATTGCAGATATAATGTCTTCCTCCAAACTGGTATTAAGAAACAGGGAGGGTGTGGTTTTTTTCAGAGCGAAAATGGCCTATGTTCGTGTCCAAGGCAATGGGCCTGGGACTGGTCGTCTGAAATCTAAAATTCCGAAGGGATCAGGATATTTACCAGGCTGAAGATGGGAGAACCCTGAGAACCCTGGCTACTTTGGAGTGACCAACACTACCTCCAAACTGGTATAAAGAAACTGGGAGGTTGTGGTTTTTTTCAGAGGGAAAATGGCCCATGTTCTCATCCAGGGACCTTGGCCTGAGACTGGGTGTCTGACATCTAAAATTCCGAAATGATCAGGATTTCTCCCAGACTAAATACGCCACCCCTTAGAATACTGGCTACTTTTGGAGATACAATGAGTTCCTAAAATCTTCTTTTAGGAAACTGGGATGGTGTGTTTTTTTTCAGAGGGAATATTGCCAATGTTCATATCCAGGGCCCTTGGCCTGCGACTGGTCGTCTGAAACCTCAAATTCCGAAGGAATCAGGATTTCTCCCAGAATAAAACTGCCACCAGTGAGAACCCTGGCTGTTCATGGAGTGCCAAAATTCTCCTCTAAATGGATACTACAAAAGTGGTGAAGTGATCTTTATTTCACAGAGAAATAGGCCCTTCTAGGCATGCAGGGGCATGGTCCTGAGACTGGGCTTCGGCCTGCTAAAATTTAAATGCTAATGTTTTCTCGCAGACAAAAGATGCCACCAGTTATGAGCCGGGTTACTTTTGGAGAGACCAACACTACCTCAAACGTGGTATTAAGAAACTGGGAGGGTGTGGTTTTTTTCAGAGGGAAAATGGCCCATGTTCGTAGCAAGGGCAATTGGCCTGAGACTGGTCGTCTGAAATCTAAAATTCCGAAGGGATCAGGATATCTACCAGATTGATGATGGGGAACCATGAGAACCCTGGCTACTTTGGAGTGACCAACACTACCTGCAAACATGTATAAAGAAACTGGGAGGGTGTGTTTTTTTTCAGAGGGAAAATGGCATGTGTTCTTATCCAGGGACCTTGGCCTGAGACTGGGCATCTGACAGCTCAAATTCCGAAGGGATCAGGATTTCTCCAAGATTAAAGATCCCACCACTTAGAATCCTGGCTACTATTGGAGAGACCAACATTACCTCCAAACTGGTATTAAGAAACTGGGAGGGTGTGGTGTTTTTCAGAGGGAAAATTGCCAATGTTCATACCCAGAGCCCTTGGCCTGAGACTGGTCGTCTGAAACCTCAAATTCCGAAGGAATCAGTATTTCTCCCACACTAATACTGCCACCACTGAGAACCCTGGCTGTTCATGGAGTTCCAAAAGCCTCCTCTAAATGGATATTACAAAAGTGGTGAAGTGATCTTCATTTCACAGAGAAATAGGCCCTTCGTTGCATGCAGGGGCATGGTCCTGAGACTGGGCTTTGGCGTGCTAAAATTCCAAACCTAATGTTTTCTACTTGACTAAAAATGCCAGTAGTTAGAAGCCCAGATACTTTTGGAGAGACCAACACTACCTCCAAACTGGAATTAAGAAACTGGGAGGGTGTGGTTTTTTTCAGAGGGAAATTGGCCAATGTTCATATCCAGGGCCCTTGGCCTGAGACTGGGTGCCTGACAGTTAAAATTCCGAAGGGATCAGGATTTCTCCCAGACTAAAGATGCCACCCGTTAGAACCTTAGCTCCTGTTGCAGATAAAATGTGTTCCTCCAAACTGGTATTAAGAAACTGGGAGGGTGTGGTTTTTTCCAGCGGGAAATTGGCCAATGATCGTATCCAGGGTAATTGGCCTGAGACTGGGTGTCTGGCAGCTAAAATTCGGAATGGATCAGGATTTCTCCCAGACTAAAGATGCCACCACTGAGAACCCTGGCTACTATTGGAGTGACCAAAACTACCTCCAAACTGGAATTAAGAAACTGGGAGGGTGTGTTTTTGTTCCGAGGGAAAATTTCCAGTGTTCATATCCAGGATAATTGGCCTGAGACTGGGCGTCTGACAGCTCAAATTCCGAATGGATCAGGATTTCTCCTAGACTAAAGATGCCACCAATTAGAACCCTGGTTAATTTTGAAGAGACTGTATCTTCCTCCTAAATGGTATTAAGAAACTGGGAGGATCTGGTTTTACACAGGGGGAAAATTGCCAATGTTCATATCCAGGGCCCTTGGCCTGAGACTGGTCGTCTGAAACCTCAAATTCCGAAGGAATCAGGATTTCTCCCAGACTAAAACTGCCATCACTGAGAACCCTGGCTACTATTGGAGTGACCAACACTACCTCCAAACTGGTATAACGAAACTGGGAGGATGTGGTTTTTTTCAGAGGGAAAATGGCATGTGTTCTTATCCAGGGACCTTGCCCTGAGACTGCGCGTCTGACAGCTAAAATTCCGAAGGGATCAAAATTTCTCCCAGATTAGAGATCTCACCACTTAGAATCCTGGCTACTATTGCAGAGACCAACACTACCTCCAAACTGGTATTAAGAAACTGGGAGGGTGTGGTTTTTTTCAGAGGGAAAATTGCCAATGTTCTTATCCACGGACCTTGGCCTGAGACTGGGCGTCTGAGAGCTCAAATTCTGAAGGGATCAGGATTTCTCCTAGACTAAAGATGCCACCACTTAGAATCCTCGCTACATTTGGAGATAGAATGTCTTCCTAAAAACTGTTTTTAAGAGACTGGGAGGGTGTGGTTTTTTTCAGAGGGAAAATGGCCAGTGTTCGTATTTACGGCAATTGGCCTGAGACTGGGTGTCTGACAGTTAAAATTCCGAAAGGATCAGGATTTCTCCCTGACTAAAGATGCCATCCCTTAGAACCTTAGTTCCCCTTGCAGATAAAATGGCTTCCTCCAAACTGGTATTAAGAAACTGGGATTGTGCGGTTTTTTCAGCGGGAAATTGGCCAATGATCATATCCAGGGTAATTGGCCTGAGACTGGGCGTCTGACAGCTAAAATTGAATGGATCAGGATTTCTCCCAGACTAAAGATGCCACCACTGAGAACCCTGGCTAGTATTGAGTGACCAACACTACCTCCAATCCGGTATTAAGAAACTGGGAGGGTGTGTTTTTTTCAGAGGGAAAATGGCCCATGTTCTTAAAAAGGGAACTTGGCCTGCGACTGGGTGTCTGACAGTTAAAATTCCGAAAGGATCAGGATTTCTCCCAGACTAAAGATGCCACCCCTTAGAACCTCAGCTCCTGTTGTACATAAAATGTCTTCTTCCAAACTGGTATTAAGAAACTGGGAGGGTGTGGTTTTTTTCAGAGGGAAATTGGCCAATGATCGTATCCAGGGTAATTGGCCTGAGACTATGCGTCTGACAGCTAAAATTCGGAATGGATCAGGATTTCTCACAGACTAAAGATGCCACCACTGAGAACCCTGGTACTATTGGAGAGACCAACACTACCTCCAATCCGGTATTAAGAAACTGGGAGGGTGTGGTTTTTTTCAGAGGGAAAATGGCCCATGTTCGTAGCAAGGGCAATTGGCCTGAGACTGGGTGTCTGACAGTTAAAATTCCGAAAGAATCAGGATTTCTCCCACACTAAAAATGCCACCCCTTAGAACCTTAGCTCCTGTTGCAGATATAATGTCTTCCTCCAAACTGGTATTAAGAAACTGGGACCGTGTGGTTTTTTCAGAGCAAAATGGCCTATGTTCGTGTCCAAGGCAATGGGCCTGGGACTGGTCGTCTGAAATCTAAAATTCGAAGGGATAAGGATATCTACCAGGCTGAACATGGGAGAACCCTGAGAACCCTGGCTACTTTGGGTGACCAACACTCCCTCCAAACATGTATAAAGAAACTGGGAGGGTGTGCGTTTTTAAAAGGAAAATGGCATGTGTTCTTATACAGGGACCTTGGCCTGAGACTGGGTGTCTGACATCTAAAATTCGAAATGATCAGGATTTCTCCCAGACAAAAGATGCCACCACTTAGAATCCTGGCTACTTTCGGAGATACAATGTTTTCCTAAAACTGCTTTTAAGAAACTGGGAGGGTGTGTTTTTTTCCGAGGGAAAATGGCCAGTGTTCATATCCAGGATAATTGGCCTGAGACAGGGCGTCTGACAGCTCAAATTCCGAAGGGATCAAGATTTCTCCCAGATTAAAGATCCCACCACTTAGAATCCTGGCTAATATTGGAGAGACCAACACTAGTCTGAACTGGCATTAAGAAACTGGGAGGGTGAGGATTTTTTCAGAGGGAAATTGGTCAATGTTCCTTTCCAGGGACCTTGGCCTGAGACTGGGCGTCTGACAGCTCGAATTCCGCAGGTATCAGGATTTCTCCTAGACTAAAGATGCCACTAGTTAGAACCCTGGCTACTTTTGAAGAGACTGTATCTTCCTCCTAAATGGTATTAAGAAACCGGGAGGGTGTGGTTTTTTTCAGAGGGAATATTTGCAATGTTCATATCCAGGGCCCTTGGCCTGAGACTGGTCGTCTGAAACCTCAAATTCCGAAGGAATCAGGATTTCTCCCAGTCTAAAACTGCCACCACTGAGAACCCTGGCTGTTCACAGCGTGCCAAAATTCTCCTCTAAATGGATATTACAAAAGTGGTGAAGTGATCTTTATTTCACAGAGAAATAGGCCCTTCGTTGCATGCAGGGGCATGGTCCTGAGACTGGGCTTCGGCGTGCTGAAATTCCAAACCTAATGTTTTCTCGCAGACTAAAAATGCCAGCAGTTAGAACCTGGTTACTTTTGGAGAGACCAACACTACCTCCAAAGTGGTATTAAGAAACTAGGAGGGTGTGGTTTTTTTCAGAGGGAAAATGGCCCATGTTCGTAGCAAGGGCAATTGGCGTGAGACTGGGTGCCTGACAGTTAAAATTCCGAAAGAATCAGGATTTCTCCCACACTAAAAATGCCACCCCTTAGAACCTTAGCTCCTGTTGCAGATATAATGTCTTCCTCCAAACTGGTATTAAGAAACTGGGAGGGTGTGGTTTTTTTCAGAGAGAAAATGGCCTATGTTCGTGTCCAAGGCAATGGGCCTGGGACTGGTCGTCTGAAATCTAAAATTCTGAAGGGATCAGGATATCTACCAGGCTGAAGATGGGAGAACCCTGAGAACCCTGGCTTCTTTGGATTGATGAACACTACCTCCAAACATGTATAAAGAAACTGGGAGGTTGTGGTTTTTTCAGAGGGAAAATGGCCATTGTTCTTATCCAGGGACCTTGGCCTGAGACTGGGTGTCTGACATCTACAATTCCGAAATGATCAGGATTTCTCCCAGACTAAAGATGCCACCCCTTAGAATCCTGGCTACTTTTGGAGATACAATGACTTCCTAAAAACTGATTTTAAGAAACTGTGAGGGTGTGGTTTTTTTCAGAGGGAAAATGGCCAATGTTCCTTTCCAGGGATCTTGGCCTGAGACTGGGCGTCTGACAGCTCAAATTCCGAATGGATCAGGATTTCTCCTAGACTAAAGATGCCACCAGTTAGAACCCTGGCTACTTTTGAAGAGACTGTATCTTCCTCCTAAATGGTATTAAGAAACTGGGAGGCTGTGGTATTTTTCAGAGGGAATATTGCCAATGTTCATATCCAGGGCCCTTGGCCTGAGACTGGTCGTCTGAAACCTCGAATTCCGAAGGAATCAGTATTTCTCCCAGTCTAAAACTGCCAATATTGAGAACCCTGGCTGTTCATGGAGTGCCACAATTCTCCTCTAAATGGATATTACAAAAGTGGTGAAGTGATCTTTATTTCACAGGGAAATAGGCCCTTCTTTGCATGCAGGGGCATGGTCCTGACACTGGGCTTCGGCCTTCTAAAATTCCAAACCTAATGTTTTCTCGCAGACAAAAGATGCCAGCAGTTAGAAGCCAGGTTAGTTTTGGAGAGACCAACACTACCTCCAAAGTGGTATTAAGAAACTGGGAGGGTGTGGTTTTGCTAAAATTGAATGGATCAGGATTTCTCCCAGACTAAAGATGCCACCACTGAGAACCCTGGCTACTATTGAGTGACCAACACTACCTCCAAACTGGTATAAAACAAACTGGGAGGGTGTGGTTTTTCAGAGGGAAAATGGCCCATGTTCTTATCCAGGGACCTTGGCCTGAGACTGGGTGTCTGACAGCTAAAATTCGGATTTCTCCCAGACTAAAGATCCACCACTTAGGATTTCTCCTTCAGACTGCTTTTTAAAGATGCCACGGAAATGGCCACATATCCAGAATCCTGGCTACAGCTTTTGGAGATTTCTCCCAGATTAAAGATCCCAACACTTAGAATCCTGGCAAAACCAACTACCTTGGTATTAAGAAACTGGGAGGGTGTGGTTTTTTTCAGAGGGAAAATGGCCAATGTTCTTATCCAGAGACCTTGGCCTGAGACTGGGCGTCTGACAGCTCCAGATTCCAAAGGGATCAGGATTTCTCCTAGACTAAAGATGCCAGCAGTTAGAACCCTGGCTACTTTTGAAGAGACTGTATCTTCTTCCTAAATGGTATTAAGATACTGGGAGGGTGTGGTTTTTTTCAGAGGGAATACTGCCAATGTTCATATCCAGGCCCTTGGCCTGAGACTGGTCGTCTGAAACCTCAAATTCCGAAGGAATGAGGATTTCTCCCAGTCTAAAGTTGCCACTACTGAGAACCCTGGCTGTTCATGGAGTGCCAAAATTCTCCTCTAAATGGATATTACAGAAGTGGTGAAGTGATCTTTATTTCACAGAGAAATAGGCCCTTCTTTGCAAGCAGGGGCATGGTCCTGAGACTGGGCTTTAGCGTTCTAAAATTAAAACCTAATGTTTTCTCGCAGACAAAAAATGCCAGCAGTTAGAAGCCCAGATACTTTGGAGAGACCAACACTACCTCCAAAGTGGTATTAAGAAACTGGGAGGGTGTGGTTTTTCAGAGGGAAAATGGCCCATGTTCGTATCCAGGGCAATTGGCCTGAGACTGGGTGTCAGACAGTTAAAATTCCGAAAGAATCAGGATTTCTCCCAGACTAAACATGCCACCACTTAGAACCTTAGCTCCTATTGCAGATATAATGTCTTCCTCCAAACTGGTATTAAGAAACAGGGAGGGTGTGGTTTTTTTCAGAGCGAAAATGGCCTATGTTCGTGTCCAAGGCAATGGGCCTGGGACTGGTCGTCTGAAATCTAAAATTCCGAAGGGATCAGGATATGTACCAGGCTGAAGATGGGAGAGCCCTGAGAACCCTGGCTACTTTGGAGTGACCAACACTACCTCCAAACTGGTATAAAGAAACTGGGAGGTTGTGGTTTTTTTCAGAGGGAAAATGGCCCATGTTCTCATCCAGGGACCTTGGCCTGAGACTGGGTGTCTGACATCTAAAATTCCGAAATGATCAGGATTTCTCCCAGACTAAATACGCCACCCCTTAGAATACTGGCTACTTTTTTGAGATACAATGAGTTCCTAAAATCTTCTTTTAAGAAACTGGGATGGTGTGTTTTTTTTCAGAGGAATATTGCCAATGCTCATATCCAGGGCCCTTGGCCTGCGACTGGTCGTCTGAAACCTCAAATTCCGAAGGAATCAGGATTTCTCCCAGACTAAAACTGCCACCAGTGAGAACCCTGGCTGCTCATGGAGTGCCAAAATTCTCCTCTAAATGGATACTACAAAAGTGGTGAAGTGATCTTTATTTCACAGAGAAATAGGCCCTTCTAGGCATGCAGGGGCATGGTCCTGAGACTGGGCTTCGCCTGCTAAAATTTAAATGCTAATGTTTTCTCGCAGACAAAAGATGCCACCAGTTAGAAGCCGGGTTAGTTTTGGAGAGACCAACACTACCTCAAACGTGGTATTAAGAAACTGGTAGGGTGTGGTTTTTTTCAGAGGGAAAATGGCCCATGTTCGTAGCAAGGGCAATTGGCCTGAGACTGGTCGTCTGAAATCTAAAATTCCGAAGGGGATCAGGATATCTACCAGATTGATGATGGGGAACCATGAGAACCCTGGCTACTTTGGAGTGACCAACACTACCTGCAAACATGTATAAAGAAACTGGGAGGGTGTGGTTTTTTCAGAGGGAAAATGGCCCATGTTCTTATCCAGGGACCTTGGCCTGAGACTGGATGTCTGACATCTAAAATTCCGAAATGATCAGGATTTCTCCTAGACAAAACATGCCACTCCTTAGAATCCTCCTACTTTTGGAGATACAATGTCTTCATAAAACTGCTTTTAAGAAACTGGGAAGGTGTGTTTTTTTTTAGAGGGAAAATGGCCAGTATCCATATCCAGGATAATTGGCCTGAGACTGGGCGTCTGACAGCTAAAATTCCGAAGGTATCAGGATTTCTCCCAGATTAAAGATCCCACCACTTAAAATCCTGGCTACTATTGAAGAGACTGTATCTTCCTCCTAAATGGTATTAAGAAACTGGGAGGGTGTGGTTTTTTCAGAGGGAAAATGGCCAATGTTCATATCCAGGGCCCTTGGCCTGAGACTGGTCGTCTGAAACCTAAAATTCCGAAGGAATCAGGATTTCTCCCAGACTAAAACTGCCACCACTGAGAACCCTGGCTGTTCATGGAGTGCCAAAATTCTCCTCTAAATGGATACTACAAAAGGGGTGAAGTGATCTTTATTTCACAGAGAAATAGGCCCTTCTTTGCATGCAGGGGCATGGTCCTGAGACTGGGCTTCGGCCTTCTAAAATTAAAAACCTAATGTTTTCTCTCAGACAAAAGATGCCAGTTAGAAGCCCAGATACTTTTGGAGAGACCAACACTACCTCCAATCCGGTATTAAGAAACTGGGAGGGTGTGGTTTTTTTCAGAGGGAAAATGGCCCATGTTCGTATCCAGGGCAATTGGCCTGAGACTGGGTGTCTGACAGTTAAAATTCCGAAAGAATCAGGATTTCTCCCAGACTAAAGACGCCACCACTTAGAACCTTAGCTCCTATTGCAGATATAATGTCTTCCTCCAAACTGGTATTAGGAACCTGGGAGGGTGTGGTTTTTTTCAGATCGAAAATGGCCTATGTTCGTGTCCAAGGCAATGGGCCTGGGACTGGTCGTCTGAAATCTAATATTCCGAAGGGATCAGGATCTCTACCAGAGTGATGATGGGAGAACCATGAGAACCCTGGCTACTTTGGAGTGACCAACACTACCTCCAAACATGTATAAAGAAACTGGGAGTGTGTGCGTCTTTTAAAAGGGAAAATGGCATGTGTTCTTATCCAGGGACCTTGGCCTGAGACTGGGTGTCTGACATCTAAAATTCCGAAATGATCAGGATTTCTCCCAGACTAAACATGCCACCACTTAGAATCCTGGCTACTTTTGGAGATACAATGTTTTCCTAAAAACTGCTTTTAAGAAACTGGGAGGGTGTGTTTTTTTTCCGAGGGAAAATGGCCAGTGTTCATATCCAGGATAATTGGCCTGAGACAGGGCGTCTGACAGCTCAAATTCCAAAGGGATCAAGATTTCTCCCAGATTGAAGATCCCACCACTTAGAATAGTGGCTAAAATTGGAGAGACCAACACTAGTCCAAACTGGTATTAAGAAACTGGGAGGGTGTGGTTTTTTTCAGAGGGAAATTGGTCAATGTTCCTTTCCAGGGACCTTGGCCTGAGACTGGGCGTCTGACAGCTCAAATTCCGCAGGGATCAGGATTTCTCCTAGACTAAAGATGCCACCAGTTAGAACCCTGGCTACTTTTGAAGAGACTGTATCTTCCTCAAAACTGGTATTAAGAAACTGGGAGGGTGTGGTTTTTTTCAGAGGGAATATTGCCAATGTTCATATCTAGGGCCCTTGGCCTGAGACTGGTCGTCTGAAACCTCAAATTCCGAAGGAATCAGGATTTCTCCCAGTCTAAAACTGCCACCACTGAGAACCCTGCCTGTTCATGGAGTGCCAAAAGGTCCTCTAAATGGATATTACAAAAGTGGTGAAGTGATCTTTATTTCACAGAGAAATAGGCCCTTGGTTGCATGCAGGGGCATGGTCCTGAGACTGGGCTTCGGCCTTCTAAAATTAAAAACCTAATGTTTTCTCGCAGACAAATATGCCAGCAGTTAGAAACCCAGATATTTTGGAGAGACCAACACTACCTCCAAAGTGGTATTAAGAAACTGGGAGGGTGTGGTTTTTTTCAGAGGGAAAATGGCCCATGTTCGTAGCAAGGGCAATTGGCCTGAGACTGGGTGTCTGACAGTTAAAATTCCGAAAGGATCAGGATTTCTCCCAGACGGAAGATACCACCCCTTAGAACCTTAGCTCCTGTTGCAGAAAAAATGTCTTCCTCCAAACTGGTATTAAGAAACTGGGAGGGTGTGGTTTTTTTCAGATGGAAATTGGCCAATGATCGTATCCAGTGTAATTGGCCTGAGACTGGGCGTCTGACAGCTAAAATTCGGAATGGATCAAGATTTCTCCCAGACTAAAGATGCCACCACTGAGGACCCTGGCTACTATTGGAGTGACCAACACTACCTCCAACCTGGTATAAAGAAACTGGGAGCGTGTGTTTTTTTTCCGAGGAAAAATGACCAGTGATCATATCCAGGATAATTGGCGTGAGACTGGGCGTCTGACAGCTCAAATTCCAAAGGGATCAGGATTTCTCCTAGACTAAAAATGCCACCAGTTTGAACCCTGGCTACTTTTGAAGAGACTGTATCTTCCTCCTAAATGGTATTAAGAAACTGGGAGGCAGTGGTTTTTTTCCGAGGGAATACTGACAATGTTCATATCCAGGGCCCTTGGCCTGAGACTGGTCGTCTGAAACCTCAAATTCCGAAGGAATCAGGATTTCTCCCAGTCTAAAACTGCCACCACTGAGAACCCTGGCTGTTCATGGAGTGCCAAAATTCTCCTATAAATGGATATTACAAAAGGGGTGAAGTGATCTTTATTTCACAGAGAAATAGGCCCTTCTAGGCATGCAGGGGCATGGTCCTGACACTGGGCTTCGGCGGGCTAAAATTCCAAACCTAATGTTTTCTCGCAGACTAAAAATGCCAGCAGTTAGAAGCCTGGTTACTTTTGGACAGACCAACACTACCTCCAAACTGGTATTAAGAAACTAGGAGGGTGTGGTTTTTCAGGGGGAAAATGGCCCATGAAAGATGCCACCAGTTAGAACCCTGGCTACTTTTGAAGAGACTGTATCTTCCTCAAAACTGGTATTAAGAAACTGGGAGGGTGTGGTGTTTTTCAGAGGGAATACTGCCAATGTTCATATCCAGGGCCCTTGGCCTGAGACTGGTCGTCTGAAACCTCAAATTCGAAGGAATCAGGATTTCTCCCAGTCTAAAACTGCCACCACTGAGAACCCTGGCTGTTCATGGAGTGCCAAAATTCTCCTATAAATGGATATTACAAAAGTGGTGAAGTGATCTTTATTTCACAGAGAAATAGGCCCTTCTTTTCATGCAGGGGCATGGTCCTGAGATTGGCCTTCGGCCTTCTAAAATTAAAAACCTAATGTTTTCTCGCAGACAAAAGATGCCAGCAGTTAGAAGCCCAGATACTTTTGGAGAGACCAACACTACCTCCAAAGTGGTATTAAGAAACTGGGAGGGTGTGGTTTTTCAGAGGGAAAATGGCCCATGTTCGTAGCAAGGGCAATTGACGTGAGACTGGGTGCCTGACAGTTAAAATTCCGAAAGAATCAGGATTTCTCCCACACTAAAAATGCCACCCCTTAGAACCTTAGCTCCTGTTGCAGATATAATGTCTTCCTCCAAACTGGTATTAAGGAACTGGGAGGGTGTGGTTTTTTCAGAGAGAAAATGGCCTATGTTCGTGTCCAAGGCAATGGTCCTGGGACTGGTCGTCTGAAATCTAAAATTCCGAAGGGATCAGAATATCTACCAGGCTGAAGATGGGAGAACCCTGAGAACCCTGGCTACTTTGGATTGACGAAGACTACCTCCAAACATGTATAAAGAAACTGGGAGGTTGTGGTTTTTTTCCGAGGGAAAATGGCCATTGTTCTTATCCAGGGACCTTGGCCTGAGACTGGGTGTCTGACATCTAAAATTCCGAAATGATCAGGATTTCTCCCAGACAAAAGATGCCACCTCTTAGAATCCTGGCTACTTTTGGAGATACAATGTTTTCCTAAAAACTGCTTTTAAGAAACTGGGTGGGTGTGTTTTTTTTTCCGAGGGAAATTGGTCAATGTTCCTTTCCAGGGACCTTGGCCTGAGACTGGGCGTCTGACAGCTAAAATTCCGAAGCGATCAGGATTTCTCCTAGACTAAAGATGCCACCAGTTAGAGCCCTGGCTACTTTTGAAGAGAATGTATCTTCCTCCTAAATGGTATTAAGAAACTGGGAGGCTGTGGTTTTACACAGAGGGAAAATTGCCAATGTTCATATCCAGGGCCCTTGGCCTGAGACTGGTCGTCTGAAACGTAAAATTCCGAAGGAATCAGGATTTCTCCCAGGCTAATACTGCCACCACTGAGAACCCTGGCTGTTCATGGAGTGCCAAAAGCCTCCTCTAAATGGATATTACAAAAGTGGTGAAGTGATCTTTATTTCACAGAGAAATAGGCCCTTCATTGCATGCAGGGCATGGTCCTGAGACTGGGCTTTGGCATGCTAAAATTCCAAACCTAATGTTTTCTACTTGAGACTAAAAATGCCAGTAGTTAGAAGCCTGGTTACTTTTGGAGAGACCAACACTACCTCCAAACTGGAATTAAGAAACTGGGAGGGTGTGGTTTTTTTCAGAGGGAAGATGGCCCATGTGCTTATCCAGGGACCTTGGCCTGGGACTGGGTGTCTGACAGTTAAAATTCCGAAAGGATCAGGATTTCTCCCAGACTAAAGATGCCACCCCTTAGAACCTTAGCTCCTGTTTCAGATAAAATGTCTTCCTAAAAACTGGTATTAAGAAACTGGGAGGGTGTGGTTTTTTTCAGAGGGAAATTGGCCAATGATCATATCCAGGGTAATTGGCGTGAGACTGGGCTTCTGACAGCTAAAATTCGGAATGGATCAGGATTTCTCCCAGACTAAAGATGCCACCACTGAGAACCCTGGCTACTATTGGAGTGACCAACACTACCTCCAAACTGGTATAAAGAAACTGGGAGTGTGTGGTTTTTTTCAGAGGGAAAACGGCCAATGTTCTTATCCAGGGACCTTGGGCTGAGACTGGGTGTCTGACATCTACAATTCCGAAATGATCAGGATTTCTCCCAGACTAAAGATGCCACCCCTTAGAATCCTGGCTACTTTTGGAGATACAATGACTTCCTAAAAACTGCTTTTAAGAAACTGGGAGTATGTGGTTTTTTTCAGAGGGAAAATTGCCAATGTTCTTATCCAGGGACCTTGGCCTGAGACTGGGCGTCTGACAGCTCAAATTCCGAAGGGCTCCGGATTTCTCCTAGACTAAAGATGCCACCAGTTAGAACCCTGGCTACTTTTGAAGAGACTGTATCTTCCTCCTAAATGGTATTAAGAAACTGGGAGGGTGTGGTTTTACACAGGGGAAAATTGCCAATGTTCATATCCAGGGCCCTTGGCCTGAGACTGGTCGTCTGAAACCTCAAATTCCGAAGGGGTCAGGATTTCTCCCAGACTAATACTGCCACCACTGAGAACCCTGTCTGTTCATGGAGTGCCAAAAGCCTCCAATAAATGGATATTACAAAAGTGGTGAAGTGATCTTTATTTCACAGAGAAATAGGCCCTTCGTTGCATGCAGGGGCATGGTCCTGAGACTGGGCTTCGGCCTGCTAAAATTAAAAACCTAATGTTTTGTCGCAGACAAAAGCAGTTAGAAGCCCAGATGCTTTTGGAGAGACCAACACTACCTCCAAACTGGTATTAAGAAACTGGGAGGGTGTGGTTTTTTTCAGAGGGAAAATGGCCCATGTTCGTATCCAGGGTAATTGGCCTGAGACTGGGTGCCTGACAGTTAAAATTCCGAAAGGATCAGGATTTCTCCCAGACTAAAGATGCCACCCTTTAGAGCCTTAGCTCCTGTTGCAGATAAAATGTCTTCCTCCAAACTGGTATTAAAAAATTGGGAGGGTGTGGTTTTTTTCAGCGGGAAATTGGCCAATGATGGTATCCAGGGTAATTGGCCTGAGACTGGGCATCTGACAGCTAAAATACGGAATGGATCAGGATTCCTCCCAGACTAAAGATGCCACCACTGAGGACCCTGGCTACTATTGGAGTGACCAACACTACCTCCAACCTGGTATAAAGAAACTGGGAGGGTTTGTTTTTTTCCGAGGAAAAACGACCAGTGATCATATCCAGGATAATTGGCGTGAGACTGGGCGTCTGACAGCTAAAATTGAACGGATCAGGATTTCTCCCAGACTAAAGATGCCACCACTGACGACCCTGGCTACTATTGGAGAGACCAACACTACCTCCAACCTGGTATAAAGAAACTGGGAGGGTGTGTTTTTTTTCAGAGGGAAAATGGCATGTGTTCTTATCCAGGGACCTTGGCCTGAGACTGGCTGTCTGACATCTAAAATTCCGAAATGATCAGGATTTCTCCCAGACTAAAGATGCCACCCCTTAGAATACTGCCTACTTTTGGAGATAAAATGACTTCCTAAAAACTTCTTTTAAGAAACTGGGAGGGTGTGTTTTTTTTTCCGAGGGAAAACGGCCAGTGTTCATATCCAGGATAATTGGCCTGAGACTGGGCGTCTAACAGCTCAAATTCCAGAAGGGATCAGGATTTCTCCCAGATTAAAGATCCCACCACTTATAATACTGGCTACTAATGGAGAGTCCAACACTACCTCCAAACTGGAATTAAGAAACTGGGAAGGTGTGGTTTTTTCAGAGGGTAATTGGCCAATGTTCCTTTCCAGGGACCTTGGCCTGAGGCTGGGCGTCTGACAGGTAAAATTCGAAGGGATCAGGATTTCTCCTAGACTAAAGATGCCACCAGTTAGAACCCTCCTACTTTTGAAGAGACTGTATCTTCCTCCTAAATGGTATTAAGAACCTGGGAGGGTGTGGTTTTACACAGTCGGAAAATTGCCCATGTTCATATCCAGGGCCCTTGGCCTGAGACTGGTCGTCTGAAACCTCAAATTCGAAGGAATCAGGATTTCTCCAGACTAATACTGCCACCACTGAGAACCCTGGCTGTTCATGGAGTGCCAAAAGCCTCCTCTAAATGGATATTACAAAAGTGGTGAAGTGATCTTTATTTCACAGAGAAATAGGCCCCTCGTTGCATGCAGGGGCATGGTCCTGAGACTGTGCTTTGGCGTGCGAAAATTCCAGACCTAATGTATTCTCGCAGACTAAAAATGCCAGCAGTTAGAATCCTGGTTACTTCTGGAGAGACCAACACTACCTCCAAACTGGAATTAAGAAACTGGGAGGGTGTGGTTTTTTCAGCAGGATATTGGCCAATGTTCATTTCAGGGACCTTGGCCTGAGACTGTGCGTCTGACAGCTCAAATTCCGAAGGGATCAGGATTTCTCCTAGACTAAAGATGCCACCAGTTAGAACCCTGGCTACTTTTGAAGAGACTGTATGTTCCTCTAAATGGTATTAAGAAACTGGGAGGGTGTGGTTTTACACAGAGGGAAAATCGCCCATGTTCATATCCAGGGCCCTTGGCCTGAGACTGGTCGTCTGAAACCTCAAATTCCGAAGGGATCAGGATTTCTCCCAGACTAAAACTGCCACCACTGAGAACCCTGGCTCTTCATGGAGTGCCAAAAGCCTCCTCTAAATGGATATAACAACAGTGGTGAAGTGATGTTTATCTCACAGAGAAATAGGCCCTTCGTTGCATGCAGGGGCATGGTCCTGAGACTGGGCTTTGGCGTGCTAAAATTGCAAACGTAATGTTTTCTCGCAGACTAAAAATGCCAGCAATTAGAAGCCTGGTTACTTTTGGAGAGACCAACACTACCTCCAAACTGGAATTAAGAAACTGGGAGGGTGTGGTTTTTTTCAGAGGGAAAATGGCCCATGTTCGTATCCAGGGCAATGGGCCTGAGACTGGGTGTCTGACAGTTAAAATTCCGAAAGGATCAGGATTTCTCCCAGACTAAAGACGCCACCACTTAGAACCTTAGCTCCTATTGCAGATAAAATGTCTTCCTCCAAACTGGTATTAAGAAACTGGGAGGGTGTGGTTTTGCAGCGCGGAAATTGGCCAATGATCGTATCCAGGGTAATTGGCCTGAGACTGGGCGTCTGACAGCTAAAATTCGGAATGGATCAGGATTCCTCCCAGACTAAAGATGCCACCACTGAGAACCCTGGCTAAGAAACTGGGAGGGTGTGGTTTTTTTCAGAGGGAAAATGGCCCATGTTCTTATCCAGGGACCTTGGCCTGAGACTGGGTGTCTGACATCTAAAATTCCGAAAGGATCAGGATTTCTCCCAGACTAAAGATGCCACCACTTAGAATCCTGGCTACTTTTGGAGATACAAATGACTTCCTAAAACTGCTTTTAAGAAACTGGGAGGGTGTGTTTTTTTTCCGAGGGAAAATGGCCAGTGTTCATATCCAGGATAATTGGCCTTGGGACTGGGAGTATGACAGCTGAAATTACGAAGGGATCAGGATTTCTCCCAGATTAAAGATCCCACCACTTAGAATCCTGGCTGCTATTGGAGAGACCTACACTACCTCCAAACTGGTATTAAGAAACTGGGAGGGTGTGGTTTTTTTCCGAGGGAAAATGGCCAATGTTCTTATCCAGGGACCTTGGCCAGAGCCTGGGCGTCTGACAGGTAAAATTCCGAAGGGATCAGGATGTCTTCTAGACTAAAGATGCCACCAGTTAGAACCCTGGCTACTTTTGAAGAGACTGTATCTTCCTCCTAAATGGTATTAAGAAACTGGGAGGGTGTGGTTTTTTTCAGAGGGAAAATTTCCCATGTTCATATCCAGGGCCCTTGGCCTGAGACTTGTCGTCTAAAAACTCAAATTCCGAAGGGATCAGGATTTCTCCCAGACTAAAACTGCCACCACTGAGAACCCTGGCTCTTCATGGAGTGCCAAAAGCCTCCTCTAAATGGATATAACAACAGTGGTGAAGTGATGTTTATCTCACAGAGAAATAGGCCCTTCGTTGCATGCAGGGGCATGGTCCTGAGACTGGGCTTTGGCGTGCTAAAATTCCAAACGTAATGTTTTCTCGCATACTAGAAATGCCAGCAATTAGAAGCCTGGTTACTTTTGGAGAGACCAACACTACCTCCAAACTGAAATTAAGAAACTGGGAGGGTGTGGTTTTTTTCAGAGGGAAAATGGCCCATGTTCGTATCCAGGGCAATTGGCCTGAGACTGGGTGTCTGACAGTTAAAATTCCGAAAGGATCAGGTTTTCTCCCAGACTAAAGACGCCACCACTTAGAACCTTAGCTCCTATTGCAGATAAAATGTCTTCCTCAAACTGGTATTAAGAAACTGGGAGGGTGTGGTTTTTTGCAGCGGGAAATTGGCCAATGATCGTATCCAGGGTAATTGGACTGAGACTGGGCGTCTGACAGCTAAAATTCGGAATGGATCAGGATTTCTCCCAGACTAAAGATGCCACCACTGAGAACCCTGGCTACTATTGGAGTGACTAACACTACCTTCAAACATGTATAAAGAAACTGGGAGGGTGTGGTTTTTTTCAGAGGGAAAATGGCCCATGTTCTTATCCAGGGACCTTGGCCTGAGACTGGGTGTCTGACATCTAAAATTCCGAAATGATCAGGATTTCTCCCAGACTAAAGATGCCACCCCTTAGAATACTGCCTACTTTTGGAGATAAAATGACTTCCTAAAAACTTCTTTTAAGAAACTGGGAGGGTGTGTTTTTTATCCGAGGGAAAACGGCCAGTGTTCATATCCAGGATAATTGGCCTGAGACTGGGCGTCTGACAGCTCAGGATCAGGATTTCTCCCAGATTAAAGATCCCACTGCTTATAATACTGGCTACTAATGGAGAGTCCAACACTACCTCCAAACTGGAATTAAGAAACTGGGAAGGTGTGGTTTTTTTCAGAGGGAAATTGGTCAATGTTCCTTTCCAGGGACCTTGGCCTGAGACTGGGCGTCTGACAGGTAAAATTCCGAAGGGATCAGGATTTCTCCTAGACTAAAGATGCCACCAGTTAGAACCCTGGCTACTTTTGAAGAGACTGTATCTTCCTCCTAAATGGTATTAAGAACCTGGGAGGCTGTGGTTTTACACAGAGGGAAAACTGCCAATGTTCATATCCAGGGCCCTTGGCCTGAGAGACACAGGGTACCTGCCCCAGCCTGTGCCCCAAGGGTCCCTGTGCCCACATGTGCCCCACATGTTACCTGCCACCCCCCATGAGCACCACCACATCCTCCCCGGGGTCCCTCCTGCCTGCTGGGTAGAGGTTGGTGGCTTCAGACATGGCCCTCCCAGTGCGGGTCCTGCTCCACTAGGAGCCTTGGGGACACTGTGAGTCAGGAGGTGCCACCCTGGCACACTGGGGGACACTCCTGATGTCCCCACTCACCTCCTTGTCCCTGCCCAATGGCACCAGGTGTCCATCCACCAGCGAGAACTGGGACACATCCCATATGGTGGCATTGGGTAGCACCAGTGCCGCTGGCAGTGGGAGTGTCCCCAGGGGGGGTAATTGAGGGGACAGAACAAAGTGTGGCTGCCCATAGTGTCCCACAGGGGGTTGTGTGGCCTGGCTATGCCACCAGGGGTGCCAGGATGCGGTGGCCATGGAGGTGCCACCAGGGGTGTGGTGACACCAAGGGACACATGGCCACGGAGGTGCCACCGCAGGTGCTGGGATGCCCGTGGAGATGCCACCACAAGCATGACAGTGCCAGGGGACATGGGGTGGCAATGCCGGCGGGTGTGGCAGTGTGACAGTGACAGGCCAGGCCGGGGTGGCTCCGTGCCAAACCCGTGAGTGGCCCTGCCAGTGCTGAGCTGGTTTGGTTGGTCTCTGTGCCAGTGCTGCAGGGCCTGGCCCAGTGCCACTATCAGTGCCAGCCCTGGCACAGGGACACCCAGGGATGTGGGAGAGACGGGGGATCAGGCACCCCAGGGGACTGTGCCAGGCCAGCACCTCCCACCCCTGGCCTTCGTCCTCGAGAAGGTGGCATGGGGGCACCAAAAGGGGTTGAAAGGGTTGGGGACACAGTGGTGGTTTGGGGACATGGAGGTCCTCAGGCTTATGGAGGTGATTTGGGACACTGAGGTGCCCCAGTGCTACCCCCAGCACTGTTTCCCTGTCCCCACAGTACCTGGTTGTCCTCAACGAGACCCTGGGCCACTACCCCTACACTGGCACCGGGGCTGGCACCAGGGGTGGCAGCAGGCTGTGGCTGTGCCAGCGCTTCTTCCATAGGGGGGACATTGTCCCTGACAGTGACACCTTTGACATTGACCCCAGCATCGTCACTGGTGGGGACACCTGGGGTTTGGGAGTTGGGGTTGGGATTTGGGATGCAAGGTTTGGGGTTTGAGGTGGTCTTAGGGGATTTGGGGTTGGGATTCAGGGTTTGAGATTCTCCTAGAGCTTTCAGAATGATCCTGGAGCATATGAGATTCAGGATTTGGGAAGTCCCAGGGGCTTTGGGCTCTCAGGATTCCCTGACCCCAATCCCAACCCCACAGAGTGCCTGGGGGTGCACCCTGGGGAACACCAGCCGTTGGCGCTGGACAGCAGCGACAGCAACTTCACCCTCCATTTCCACAGGTAAATCCCCAAGACCCCCAAAAATCCCCCCCAGGGACATTTCCCATCCCTAAAATCCCAGTGTGGGATTTGCAGTTCCTTTTTCCAAATTCCTGTGTGGAATTTTCCCTTTCCTAGGATTCCCTTTTCCCTTTCCCAGGATTTTTTGGGGGGATTTTGTGGCCAAGTTTTCCCTTTCCTGTCGGTTTTTTGGGGATTTTGGGGTAGTATTCCACCCGGCCACGCCCCCTCCTCACTGACCCCGCCCTGTAATTAACCGCACCCCGCCCCGCGCAGGCGCACAAAAGGGGCGCGTGACGGAGCGCGGACTACAACTCCCATGAAGCCCCGCGCGGAGCGGTGCCGCGCTCTGATTGGACGCCGCGGGGCGGGCGGTGCCGCGCGCTGATTGGCTGCGGCCGAGGTTTGAACGGGCGCGTGGCGGGCCCCGCCCTCAGGCGGATGGCAGCGGAGCAGCAGCGCAGGGTGGGGGGGCACGGCCCGGGGGGAATTTGGGGGTCCCTGGGGGAATTTGGGGGGCTGAGACCCCCTCAGGGAGCCGGGGGAGCCGGGGAGGGGCCGGCGAGGCGGGGAGAGGCAGAGGGACCTGTGGGGTGCGGGTGAGGAGAGCGGGATGGAAGGCCTGAGGGGCTGGGGTGGGGGGGGTGCCTGGGCCTCTCTGAGGGGCAGGGAGTGGGGATGGGGCTGGAAATGGGGCCAGAGGGGGCTGTGGGCCCTGAGTGGGGGATTGGGGGTAATCTGGCCCTTTAAGAGAGCTGAGGAGTGGGGCTGGGGCTTTAGAGGGGAAAGGACTGGAGCTGAATCCCCCCCAGTGGGGCTGGGGGTGTCAGAAATTGGGGCTGGGGGCGCTCTGGCCCGCAAAGAAATGGGCTACGAGGCTCTGAGGGGTTTGGAGGGCTCTGGGTTTGGGGATCTGGGGAGTTCTGGGGGTCTCACACCTCTCCTTGCCCTCCCAGCTCTGCATCACATTGAAGCCGCCGGGATGGCCGGGAAGGACGGGAGGGATGGGAAGGACGGAAGCCCGGCCGAGAGAAGCTCCACAGAGATGCAGGCAAAGTGAACAAGCCAAACCGTTTATTAATAGAAGGCCAAGCAAAGCAAGGAGGTGGCAGGGAAAAAAAGGGGCTGGGAACAGTCTGATGGATGGAAGGAGAGAGGTATGGGCATGCAGGGAGAGGGTTGAAGCCGTGCGAGCTTCCACAGGCTCAGCTGTGCTAATCACCAGCTGTGCCTGGAGCTCCAGCAACGTTTTAATTTGGTGTCCTCTTCAGTGTCGCTGTTATTGGAATCCTGATTCTCCGGATTCTGAAAAGAAACATAATTCTTCAGCTCTTGCTGGTAACGATGAGGTTAAAAAGTGATGGGCTGGTATTTTCAATTGGGCATGAAGGGCTGGAACAGAGGGGAGGAGAATCACAGTCAAGGCCCACATCTGCAGGAACCCAAGGAGATCTAGGAGACCTTCCTGCCAAGGACGTCCCACCCAGCTACTGCAATGGCCAACAGAGGAACTGCCAACAGGATCACCTGCTAGGTGCTGACCAAAAATCCTTGCCGCCATCCGGAAATCTCTCTGTGCTCCGTCCATGGCACCGCCCGTCCGCACAGGGCGTGAAGCCCTCGGCAGCCGGGGCAGGGACTGCAGCTCCCCCCGGCAGCCCCCACTGCCAGCCCGCTGCCCTCACTCACCTTCACTGAGCACCTGGAGCTCTTCCTCCTGTCCCTTCAGGAGTGTCCCGGCGAGCCCTGGGAGCACAGAGCGTGTCACGGCTCTGCCCAGCGGCACAGCTCCTGCCCGCCCGCGCTGCCAGCCCTGCGGCCACTCGGGCAGGGCTCAGCCCGGGCCCTCGCCGCACGCTGCCGCCCCAGGGCTGCTTTTAGCCAGGGTTACCTTGGATTGAGGGGTGCTGTTTTTAGCCAGGGTTACCTTGCATCTCAGGTGTCCGTGGAGTGGAGTAGGCATTGGTGTTCTCAATCATGTGTGCTGGGTCAATGTTCTCCTGCTCTACCATCATCAGCTGGCTCCAGTAGTCCATGGGCAGCAGCAGGAGTCGTTCGACCACCTACACAGACACCTGTGAGCCACAGAATCGTGCAATGGTTTGGGCTGGAAGAAAGAAAACCACTGAGGTTTGTCCTACCTTGGGCTGACGCTTCGTGTCCTCCAGGATGGTCATGGCGTCGGGGTCTGGGACTGCATGCGCAACAATTGTGGGGCCAAAAACTTTGGCCAAATTGGAGATGTCCATTTTGGTATCTGGGCTCTGAGCCACTCTGCATTCAAAGAAATTAAGAAAGAATGTAGCTTCACCCTTTCTCTTGTGATACAAATCCTCTGTCCTATCCACACTTTGAGATCAGCTGGTTCATCCCCCTGTCCATCAGAATGTACCTCTGCAGGTGGACCATGAGGAAAGCCAGGGTGTCCCTATTGGCCTGAGGAAGCTCTCCAACTGCTTGGTACATAGCAGCGATGCTCTTGTCCTCATCTAAGATTTCTAGAAGAAAAAAATAATATTAATTTTTTATTGATTTTATTTTTGTAAGAATGTGCTCCCAGAAGCTGCAATATTCCCCTCAGTGCCACAGCTATCCTGAGAAATAAAGAAACCAGAAACTTTTCAAGCTGTGTCAATAATCTTGTATCCTACCCAACTAGAATTCAGGCACCACAAAGCACCAAGGCCTTGCTGGCTCACCTGACAGCAAAACCACAACTCCTGAGCCTCAGGAAAGAGCTGGAGGCAGCAATTCCTCACCTGCAGCTTCCATGAAAGTCTTGTTTAGCCGGAAGGTGAGAAGAGGCTCCTTGAGGTTCCACAGGAACTCCTTGAGGAGGCCGCAGATGGCGTGGATATTATCCACTTTACTGAGCAAAGGAACCTTCTTGGATCTAAGGAACTTCTCTTTCAGCTCCCTCAGAGCCTTGGCAGACGCAGAGATGCGGTAAATGCCTGTCTGTTGGCACAAAGTTGGGCTCAGAGGAGGTCAACTGATTTTATTCCACCTTTTCTCTCCCCACCGGAGTCACCCAGTGAGCAGCACAATCCACACCATAAAAAAGGGATATTTGGGTTCACTCTTTGCTTCCCTAGCACCACAACCCATGTGAAACCCATGAGTTTCACAGCTCATTTTCTTCTTACCTCATGCAGCCCTCGTTGCTCGATCTCATTAACACAGTGCACGATGATTGAAGGGATCATTGGACGACTAGAAGGGACAAAATCCATCAAAGTGCCCTAAAAGTCAAAAAAAAAAGAGATGGATTCAGTCACTAAGACATGGAAAACACTCTCTCAGGAATTCACAGCAAGATCTATGGTCTGAAAACAAGAATTGTTCCATTTCTCAGGACCCATGAAGAAACATCACATCCAAAGGCAAGGTGAACCCCTCTGAGGGCTCCAAAGCACAGACTCACCTCCCCAATGGGGACTGGAGCGCCTGGGAGGGTGGGAATGCAGGGCAGAGGGCAGCGCTCCCGGCACTCGGGGTGAGCCACCACCCTGCAGACCCTGCACTTCAGAGAGATCTTCCCAAACTTGACTCTCTTTCCACACGGGACACATGATTCTGGCTTGATAACCTGGAGATGCAGAGCACACAGGGCAGAGAGGTCAGTGCAGTGTGTTAAAGTGGGCTACAGTTCATATTGACCTGAGATGTAACCATGGAATAGCCTGAGTTAGAACAGACCCACAGAGACCAACAGTCCAATTTCCTGATGCTGTTTCCCACAGAGATCATCATTCCAGCTCCTGGCCTTGCACTGACACCCTAAAAACCCCACCCTGTGCATCCCTGGGAGCATTGTCAAAACATTCCTGGAGCTCTGGCAGACTTGGAGCCATGCCTATTCCCTGGAGAGCCTGTTCAGTGCATGACCCCTCTCTCTGGGAGAAAAAACCTTTCCCCAGTGTCCAAACCTAAACCTCTCCCCAGTGTCCAGCCCAAGCCTCCCTTGGCAGAGCTGGCTGCCCCTTGCCACACTCATTTCCAGGTGGAAGGAGAAGCTTTCCCAGGCTCCTCCTGCCTGTCCACTCACCGTCCTAGAGACAAAGTCATGCAGCCTCACTCCCCCGTTGTGCTGCGGGGTGCTGGAGCCACCAGTGTCCACTCTGGACTCCAGCTGCTTGCTGCCAATGCTGGACTCACTGTTCCAGGGCTGCAAAGGATCTAGAAGACACAAGAGGAAGAGGCTGACTGGCTGGAATCACCCTCTGTCTCCAAAAGCATGGGCATCATTGTTGGAACCCCTGAAACATAGGGGTTTGGATTTTCTGTGCTGACAGGCACTGACACCCCCAAGAAAACTCTGCTTTTGACCTGAGGCATTGGAGGCTTCCAAAACGGAATGGTAGAACTAGAATCACTAGTGTGTGGCTTGAATAGAAGTGTGTAATATCACATTGTGAAGAATTTGGGGTTTTAGAATACAGTAGTAGGTATAAAGCAAGGTGGAGGTTTTAGGGGAGAAGTTTCTTTCTTCTTCATCCTAGGCGGTACTTTTGTGATTGGATGGAAAATGCCACACTGCAGGTCACAGGTGTTTGGTTATTGGGTCAAAAGTAAAAATAATTTAGGTGGTTTTCTTAATTGGACAGTTAGGCCTTAAAAAAATCTTCTCATGAGAGAGATCCATCACCACTTCATTCTTTTTAGCTTGTTAGCCTGAAGTGCTGTAGCACTCTCTGTAACATAGATAAGAATTAATAAACATCTGAGTCCTGAGCTTTTAATCCTGAAAAAGAAGATATAAAGTGATACATGATAAACCAGAAGCAGCTCCCAGGTCCTGGAAGGAATGTTGAACATTTTTAACTCGTGTGGCTGTGTCAGGACAGGACAGGGATGTTACACCCACCGCTCTTCCTCTGGCTCGTCTGAGGGTAAGGCACAGTCTGGATAGTAGAAATGGCTTCAATTTGGCCACCATCATTTGGGACCATCACAGTGGTCTTTGCCACAATGGATTCATTAGCCTGGAATGACAAACACACCAGTGACAGGAGTGCTGACAGAGCAGGGGAGTCCCAGCAGCCCTGCACTCCAGCACAGGCTCCAGACTGCTCACCTGCTGCTGAGAGGAGTCACCACTCATCTCAGAAAGATCCTCACTGGGAGTGTGGATCGCAGTGGGATTGTTATCAGTGATAGCAATATCTGGAGTCTCCACACTGTTGCTGTTTATAATGGTGGCCACTTCCTCCGTCTCGGGCATGACAAGATCCGTTGCTGTTGTAGGTTGCAGAGCCGTTGAAGTGTTACAGTCGTCCAAAAGCTCTGGTGGATTGGGGCTGACATCAGGCTCTTCCTGGATCTCGGTCAGCCCGCAGTCAGGCTCGGCTGATGTCTGTGTGCCTACGCTGCGCGTCTTTTGGCGTTGAATGCGCAGCTTTTGGAACATCTGCAGGAGAACAAGCGACAGGGAAGAGAGGCAAGTTCCATGCAATGCTCCAATTGCTGCGCTGGGCTGAGCAGTGAGAGCAGGCCCAGCCCAGGTGGGGATGGCTGCAGGTACCTTCAGTGTTCCATGGAAGCGGCCACGGGCAGGTTTCTGCTCCTGGGACTGTTCTGTGGCTGCTCCTGGCAAAGAGCGAGCGCAGCCAGAGCTGAGGGGCTGCTGGAGGGCCTGGAGAGCACAGCCCAGCCCTGCTCCCCAGGCAGGGACAGCCCGGGATGCCCCAGGGGATGGAGCACGGCTGCTGCAGGGTGTCTGCCCAGCCCCTCTTCTGTCCTGTCCCTGGCCATGTCCACAGTGGGTGGGATGGGATGGGATGGGATGGGATGGGATGGGATGGGATGGGATGGGATGGGATGGGATGGGATGGGATGGGATGGGATGGGATGGGATGGGATGGGATGGGATGGGATGGGATGGGATGGGATGGGATGGGATGGGATGATGGGATGGGATGGGATGGATGGGATGGGATGGGATGGGATGGATGGGATGGGATGGGATGGGGCCAAGCTGGCAGCAGCCATCAGCCCTGTGGTCTAGCTGTGTCACTCACCATCTTGTATTGACAGAAAGAGATCCAGTTCTCCAGGTTGTTGTGCTGGAGAAACTTCAGACCTTTTGTTTCTTTTACGTTTGAAAACATTGAAGAGGCTCAGAACTCTGCCTGCCATGGCAGAGTCTGGCCCCGAGGACACCTAAGCAGAGAGGCGCCTCACTAAAGCTGAGAGGTCCCTGTCCCAGTTTAGGACAAATTAGGAAAAAAAACCTCCTAAAGAACTCAGAAAGGATTCTTTCCAGGGGGAAAGTGGAAAAAACTTGTTTATTGACAAAACACAAGAAAAAACACTTCCCAGTCAGACCCGGATGGAAAACAAAACGAATTTCACCGAGGCAGCGAGACGAACTCGGAGATCTTCGCTGGGAAGGGCAGCAGAGCTTCTTTGGCAAGCTTCCAGCAGCACTCTCTGAGGTTCAGATGTGTTCCCTCTGGAAGCCGGTTCCGATCTTGGGGGAAAAGGGAGGGGGAAAGAGGGGCAGCAAAGCCAAGCTGGGGGCAGCAGCCAAGCTGGGAACATAAACTTCGGTCGTCTGAAACCTCTAATTCGAAGGAATCAGATTTCTCCCAGACTAAAACTGCCACCACTGAGAACCTTGGCTGTTCATGGAGTGCCAAAATTCTCCTCTAAATGGATACTAAAAAGGGGTGAAGTGAACTTTATTTCACAGAGAAATAGGCCCTTCTTTGCATGCAGGGGCATGGTCCTGAGACTGGGCTTCTCGCCTGCTAAAATTAAAAACCTAATGTTTTCTCGCAGACAAAAGATGCCAGCAGTTAGAAGCCCCGATACTTTTGGAGAGACCAACACTACCTCCAAACTGGTATTAAGAAACTGGGAGGGTGTGGTTTTTTTCAGAGGGAAAATGGCCCATGTTCGTATCCAGGGCGATTGGCCTGAGACTGGGTGTCTGACAGTTAAAATTCCGAAAGGATCAGGATTCTCCCACATTAAAGACGCCACCACTTAGAACCTTAGCTCCTCTTGCAGATAAAATGTCTTCCTTCAAACTGGTATTAAGAAACTGGGAGGGTGTGGTTTTTTTCAGAGCGAAAATGGCCTGTGTTCGTGTCCAAGGCAATGGGCCTGGGACTGGTCGTCTGAAATCTAAAATTCCGAAGGGATCAGGATTTCTCCCTGATTAAAGGTCCCACCACTTATAATCCTGGCTGCTATTGGAGAGACCAACACTACCTCCAAACTGGTATTAAAGAAACTGGGAGGGTGTGGTTTTTTTCAGAGGGAAAATGGCCAATGTTCTTATCCAGGGACCTTGGCCTGAGACTGGGCGTCTGACAGCTCAAATTCTGAACGGATCAGGGATTTCTCCTAGACTAAAGATGCCACCAGTTACAAATACTGGCTACTTTTTTGAAGAGACTGTATCTTCCTCCTAAATGATAGTGCCACCACTGAGAACCCTGGCTGTTCATGGAGTTCCAAAAGCCTCCTCTAAATGGATATTACAAAAGTGGTGAAGTGATCTTTATTTCACCGAGAAAGGCCCTTTGTTGCAATCAGGGCATGGTCCTGAGACTGGGCTTCAGTGTGCTAAAATTCCAAACCTAATGTTTTCTCAGACTAAAAATGCCAGCAGTTAGAAGCCTGATACTTTTGGAGAGACCAACACTACCTCCAAACTGGAATTAAGAAACTGGGAGTGTGGTTCTTTTCCGAGGGAAAATGGCCCATGTTCGTAGTAAGGGCAATTGGCCTGAGACTGTGTCTGACAGGTAAAATTCCGAAAGGATCAGGATTTCTCCCAGACTAAAGATGCCACCCTTAGAATACTGGCTGCTTTTGGAGATGCAATGACTTTCTAAAAACTTTTGAGTTTTGGGAGGGTGTGGTTTTTTTCCAAAGAAAATGGCATGTGTTCATATCCAGGATAATTGGCCTG
>JAREIS010000790.1:0-157948 GCA_030060385.1 Muscicapa striata striata | reverse complement strand
CCAAAGGAAAACCCCAAAATCCTTCCATGTATAATCTTTTTTCCCCCCAAATTTTCCCCTCTATCCCCCCAACTATGGGATCATCCAAATGGGGGGAACTTTTCAACCTTTTATACCCTGGAGTAAGTGGTAAAATTAAAAACCCCAAATCCCCCCCCTTGGGCCCCCCAAAGGACCTTTTTGGAGGGGATTTGGTGTCCCCCTGTCTCTTGGGAACTTCCGATGTCCTAAATTGAGTTCCTTTTCCCTATTTCCCGGGGGGTGATACTGACCCCCAATCTGAAAAAGTACTAGGGGAAATGTATTAGAATTATAAAATTAGTAGTTATGCTAAGGCTTAGAGGCGGGTTAAAACAAGGCCCTGGGAAAGCAGGCCGGGGAAAATGTACTAAATTAAAATATAATTTAAAAGGGATTTAGTAATGCCAGGTTAAAATAAAACGAATAATGAATGTTCGGTGGTGGGAAAGACAAGCAAGGGGGATTAAGGGGGTAGCCTACAGTTTGGAGTAGACAAGCAGTAGGATTTATGACTTTTAAGAATAATATCTACAAGATTTATGTATCTGTATTGTCTTGAAGTGTGGGTGTTTCTGCATGTAGAATAACTTTGTAAGAAACTATAAAACCTATCAAAAAAAGGAACTGGTGAGATCTGACTTTGGACGTTAGTCCGCAGGTCTCCGGCCCTGGAATAAAGCACCGCATAAACTAACTCTGTTAGTTTGTGTTTGTTTGGAGTATCGGGCAACAGTTTGTTGGCGTACCCAGATGGAACTCCGGAGGTGGCGGCGGTTCACTGGGTGATCCACTCACGCCGCACCAGGTGATTTCTGGGGAGAACATCAACCCGTGCCCGACCCGCGCCTGACGGACGACCAGGAGGTAAGCCCAAGGTGCTTTATCCCTTTATTTGGGTAGCCTGCCGATTAAGACAGGACTGCGGTCCTGCAGAGGGGCTAAAACGGACGCCCTAAAAGGTTGGGGGGAAAGCCTAGGCGCTGGCCAGACGTAACAGCGATACAGGTTCAGCACTCTGCCACCGCGCACAGGAAAGGCAAGGTTTCAGTGGTATTTGTTGTGGTTTTGTTGGTATTTGTTGTTTTGTGTGTGTGTACGTGTGTAATGATGCCTTTTAAAACCTTTAAAGCTTTAGCGTGTTCTGGAATGGAGGTGCCGGAGGATTCACCTTTGGGTTGCTTATTACAGCATTGAATGAAGGGAATTTTAGTCAAGAACTAAGTAAAAGAAGTTGATTGATTTTTGTAATAATGTGTGGCCTTTATATGAACCCGATGGTATGCAATGGCCCAAAATCTTATTTTCCCATTCTTGGCCCCATCTTAACTGACAATATAAAGGTAAGATCATTAAGAGAAACATTCTAACAGTGTCATATAATTTCCTAACCTAATTTGCACTTTCACACTGTCTTCCACGCCTGTGGTGAGTGAAGGCACAGAAACAGCTTAACATAAAAAAACAGTGACAGCAAAGGGCTGGCCCCCCAGTGACTGGAGATCCGAGAGGAGGGATGCCCACACAAACTGTTTCAGCAGGCAGTCCCTGGGTAGGCACACGAGGCTTCCCCCGATGTCAACACACTTGCTACTGCTCCAGTCCGCCCCTGCGGAGTGTCAGTCGTGGCTTCCCGTCCTTCTCCTCCAGCTGAGATGCCCAAATCTCTGGGGCCTCAGAGACCTTGACCCGAGTGTGATGGGTCCACCCGTGTCCAGCTGTCTTGACGGCTGTTTCTGTGGTCAGCAACATCTGGAAAGGTCCACGCCACTTCACCACCAGCGGTGCTTCTTTCCACTCCTTAACTAGGACCCAGTCTCCTGGCTGGATGTTGTGAACAGCAAAGTCCAAAGGCAGGGTCTGTGCCAGCTGAGCCTCCTGTCGAAGAGATTTCACAAGAGACAGTATCCGAGCCACATAACGTTTCAAATACACATCACTTATCTCTACCCCCCCACTAGGCTGAGAGCTGCAAGGGTAAGGAATTCCAAACATTAATTCAAAGGGAGATAATTGAATATCTTCTCTGGGTCTGGCCCTTATTCTTGCTAAAGCCATGGGCAGGAGTCGTACCCACGGCATCTTGGTTTCTATTACCAGCTTCAGAAGGTGTTTCTTTATTTCTCCATTCATTCTCTCAACCCGACCCGAACTCTGGGGATGCCAGGGGGTATGCAGGTTCCATTGTATCCCTAAAGCAGTCATACCTCCTTGAAGAATTTTTCCTGTAAAATGAGTTCCCCTATCCGAGTCTATTGCTTCCACAATCCCATATCTTGGAATTATTTGTTCCAAAAATATTTTAACAACTGATCCTGTAGTTGCTGAAACAGTAGGGAATGCTTCTGGCCACCCTGTTAATTGACATACTATTACCAGAAGATATTTAAATTTTGCCACTCTGGGCATTTCAGTAAAATCCACCTGACATCTCTGGAAAGGCCGTATAGCCCAAGGCCTCCCTCCCCTGGCAAGTTTCTTTGTAACTTTGTTATTGGTTTTAGCACAAATCAAACAACCCTCAGTAGCTCGTTTTGCCAGGCTGAAAAGACCCACAGCAGCATACATTTTTAGGAGGGCTTCTGCCAGCCCCCGAGAGCCCCAATGACTCCCTTCATGAAGTTGCTTTAACAATTGTAAGGCCAGAGCCTTTGGGATCCACTGCCTCCCATCCCTTGTAAACCAATTATTTCCTCTTTCCTCTGCACCACTTTTCTGAATTATCTCAAGTTCCTCTGGTGGAAAAGACAGTTTCTCTGGCAGCGGTGCAGTTACTGGGAGTAAGGGGAGGATCTTAGATATTTCTGGCAACAATGCAGCTTTCCGAGCTTCTTCATCAGCCAGTCAGTTTCCTATTGCCTCCTCTGAGTACCCTAACTGGTGCCCCTTAATGTGGATTATTGCCACCTTTTCTGGTAAATTCACCACCTCCAAAAGGCGAGAGATTACGTTCTCATGGGCTAATGTCTTTTCCCCTGCAGGTTAATAAACCTCGTTCTTCCCACAGTTTCCCAAATGCATGTATCACCCCATATGCATATTTAGAATCAGTAAAAACATTCACTGTTTTATCCCGGTATAGCTCACAGGCTCTGATAAGCGCATACAGCTCAGCTGTCTGAGCTGACCAGGTGGGCGGTAACCTTCCCCCTTCTTTTAATTGTTTCCCATTCACTATAGAGTATCCTGTAAAACGCTTCCCATTGATCACCCTTGATGACCCATCAATGAACACATTCTCTCCCTCAGGCCAGGGAGTATCTTTCAAATTTTCCCTAGCTCTAGTCTGGAGATCTATAACCTGAATACAATCATGGGTTTCTTCTTGTCTTCCCCTTTCTTCAGGGCCATTCAAACAGGAGGCTGGATTAAAATTTTCCCCATTTTTAAATTCTAGATCCTCCCAAGATTCATACTGTAATAATCGAGCGCTCGTCATCCACTTAGAGGCTCTCTCAGTTAACAAAGCTTTAATCTAATGTGAAACCTTTACGATCAGATGCCCTCCCCTTGTAAGCTTTCGGACCTCAGCCACCATCAGAGCTGTGGCTGCACAGTTCTGTAGACAATGGGGCCAGCCTCTGGCCACTGGCTCTAACAATTTAGAAAAATAGGCGACAGGCCTCCGTGTTCCCCCATGCTCCTGTACCAAAATTCCTTTAGCATGTCCCTGTTTAACATCTACATGTAGTTGAAATTCTTTTTCTGCACCTGGAAGAGCTAAGACTGGGGCATTAACCAATTTGTCTTTTAATTTTTTAAAGCTTTGCTCTCCTTCCGGTGTCCATACTACGACATTAGGATTATTTTGGGTTAAAAAGTTGTATAAAGGTCTAGCCACAACAGAAAAATCCTCGATCCATGCTCTACAGTACCCCACCAATCCTAAAAATTGCCGTAACTCCTTTTTAGTCTGTGGTAATGGTATTTGCAAAATCCCTTTTATTCTTTCTGGATCGATACACCGTAACCTCTCAGTCAGAATGTGTCCCAAATATTTGACCTTCCTTTCTACTAACTGTGCTTTCTTTTCAGACACTCTAAGCCCTTTTTTAGCAAGGAAGTTAAGCAGCTTTACAGTAGCCTCTTCAACCACCTTTTCCTGTTCCCCCGATAACAGCAAATCATCTACATATTGCAATAGCTTAACTCCTGGGGGTGGAATAAACTCTCTTAATATTTTCTGCAACGCTTGTCCAAACAAAACCAGTGACTCTGTATATCCCTGAGGAAGAACTGTCCATGTTAATTGTTGTTTTATCATCTTCCCTCTTTCCTCCTGTTCCCATTCAAAGGCAAAATACTGTTTACTGTCTTCTGTAATTGGACACTCCCAGAAAGCATCCTTCCAATCCAGTACAGAATAATACCGATGTGAAGAAGTGATCTGATTCAAGATTGTATATGGATCCGGAACTGTGGGATGCCTCGGTTTAACAATTTCATTTATTATTCTTAAATCTTGCACCATTCTGTATGTTCCATCTGGTTTCTTAACCGGCAGGATGGGGGTGTTATAAGGAGACATACATGGCTCCAAAAGACCTGCTTTTAACAGGGACTCAATAACAGGCTGTAACCCCTTCTTTCCCTCCCTTGAAAGAGGATATTGCTTTTTAGACACCACTTGTCCTGGTTGCTTCAAAGTAATTTGGAGAGGTTCTATATCTAGTTTTCCGTATTTCCCTGGGGCTGCCCACACTTCTGGATTTATTTCAGTATAAGCCTTCTCAGATATTTTACACAAAGATACTACAGTTTTGGACTCCGTGTCACTTCTTACAATACTAATTTGCATTCCCATTCTAGCCATCAAATCTCTTCCCAGTAAATTACAATCACAATTAGGAACAAACAGGAATTCATGCAGTTCAAACCTATCCCCCACATCGATTAACAGTGGTTGAATAAAATACACTCGCTCATCTTTTCCACTCACTCCTTGAATAATCACAGATCTTTTTGACAATTTCCCCCCCTTCGGTATAAAATTTAAGGTGGATCGGGAGGCCCCTGTATCTACCAGAAAACACACCTCCTCCCGATCTGGACCCACCTTAAAAGTTATCAAGGGCTCCTGAGTGGTGGGTCCTTAGTATAATTGGAGCCCCTGACACCCCTAACAATCCATTTCCATTATCCTCTGGACTACCTCCTCCTGAGGGTCCAGCTGTTTCTGCGGACACTTATTTTTCCAATGCCCTTCTGCCCTGCAGATAGCACACTGGTTCCTCCCCAGCCGCGGTTTGGGTCGGCTATCCCCTGCCCAGGAGGGAATACCTCTGCCACTTCCCTGTGGCCGACCCCGTCCCCTCTGTCCCGGGGAACCCCTTGAACCCTGCGGTTTATTCCTCCGGGGCTGCAAAAACTCTGCCATCATCTTTGCCTTAGCCTTTGCCTTTTCCTCATCCCTTCTTACATAGATCTGCTGTGCTTTTCTAACCAACACTTCTAGAGGCTTATTTTGCCACTCTTCATCTTTCTGTACTCCTTTCCTTATATCAGGCCAAGCCTTAGTAACAAATTGTACCTTCAGCAATGTGTCAAAGGCTGGTCCCTCAGGATCCATCCCCCCATGCTTCCTCAAGGCATCCCTAATCCTCTCCAACCAATGAGAGGGACTTTCCTGCTTCTCCTGTTCTAATGACATAGCCTTAGCTACGTTGTTAGTTTTGGGAGCAGCTGACTTGATTGCCCTGATCAGATAAGCACGGTAATCACGGAGGCGAGCCAGACTGGCCTGGTTATTTGGGTCCCACTGGGGTCTGCCTGGGGGATGGCATCATCCACCGTTGGTGCATTGGGTCCAGCCCCTCCCGCTGCTTGTGGATGTTCATCCTCCCACAGCTGCCGAGCTTTCTGCAAGATCATTCATTTCTCTGATGACCCAAACAAAATTCCCAAAAGAAAATCCCAATCCTTCCATGTATAATCCGCATTTCCCAAATATTCCTCTATCTTTTCACCCACCCCTATGGGATCATCCAAATATGGGGTAATTCTTTTTTCAACCCTCTTATATCCTGGGTAGTAAGTGGTACAATCACAAACTCAAATCCTCCCCCTTGGCCCCCCAAAGGGACCTGATGGAGTGGCATTTGGTATACCCCTGTCTCTTGGGGAACTTCTGATGTCCTAAACTGAGTTCCTCTTCTAGTTCTAGGGGGTGATACCACATGCTGCTCCTCTCCCCTTGCATCATTATTCTCAGGTGGGGCTGTAGGAATAATATTTTCCCAATCCCTTTGCTCTCGAAGTTGAGGATACAGGGGACCTGCAGCTGGCCCTGGGTCAGCTGGCAACACTGGAAGACAAGGTGGGGGAAGGTGCTGCAAAACTTCCCAATCCTCACCATTTTCCTCCCCCTCCCCTTTTTCCTCTTCTCCTTGTTTTCTTAACACATAGATTTCTCTTGTTGCTTGTCTAACCCATATTAATCCACATTCCCTTTCAATCCATCCTTTCCAATTCTCCTCTAAATACCTCCACAAAATACGACACAAATGAATTTTATCCGATCCATAACATGGCCATATTATCCCCCTTGCCAACTTATACTCCGGCCACACAAAATAACAATATTTTACCATCATTTCCATAGTTACCTCTGGATGAATATACAATCTGTCCCAAGACCTCAGCATTCTCCCCAAGGGACTTTCTGGGGGTATGATGGGATCCTTTTTGCTGGGGACCTTTCCCCGCTTTACCCTTTCAACCCTCCATGGGTTCCCTGTTTCACCTGTGCTACCCACCATGGGTGCCCTCCCAGGTGTACCTGTGCAACCCTCCATGGGTTCTCTGTTTCACCTGTGCACCCTCCATGTGTGCCCCCCAAGGTGTACCTGTGCTGCTGTTGCCCGATATCCCAAACAAAACACAAACTAACAGAGTTAGTTTATGCGGTGCTTTATTCCAGGGCCCGGAGACCTGCGGACTAGCTTCCAAAGTCAGATCTCGCCAGTTCCCTTTTTTTGATAGGTTTTATACTTTCTTACAAAGTTGTTCTACATGCAGAAACACCCACACTTCAAGACAATACAGATACATAAATCTTGTAGATATTATTCTTAAAAGTCATAAATCCTACATGCTTGTCTACTCCAAACTGTAGGCTACCCCCCTTAATCCCCCCTTGCTTGTCATTCCACCACCAGAACATTCATTATTCGTTTTATTTTAACCTGGCATTACTAAATCCTTTAATTATATTGTAATTCTCAGTACATTCCCAGGCCTGCTTTCCCAGGGCCTGCTCGTGAACTGCTGCCTCCTAAGCCTTAGCATAACTACTACTACTTATAATTCTAATACATTTCATAGTACTTTTACAGATTCGGTATCAACTCTCCCCTTTTGAGCATTCTTCAGATCTTCTGCAAGGATGCTCAACTCAGTTCATTAAGTGATGGTTTCTAGGTAGGATGGTGGACTTCTTCGAGAAGCTGATGAGATTACTTCACTCCGTGTCAGAGCTTTCATTACTCGTCGGGTGTGAGTTCCTTCTCGAGCAATCATTCCTAAAAGACATCTATACATAATCATGCAGACTACAATAATCAACACAATCATTATTACATATTGTATTATTGATGATATCCAACCAGAGACCTGGATTCCCAGGGAGCTAAATAATGCTCCTACCCAATTGTGCTCAGCTTCTTCCTGAACCTCATGCACTTTTGTTTCAATTTGTTCCAATTGACTTATGTCTTTTTCCACTTCCTGAGTGACATTCGGTATATGTACACAGCAGTGGTCAACTCTGCCCTGTAGGTATCCACACAGTCCATGTTCTTTTAACAACAACATATCTAACGCCATCCTGTTCTGTACCGTCATTCTAGTAGTTGCTTGTAACTGTAAGTTCAGATCCCTAAATCCTTTCTTTGTAACTTCGGCTAACCTTTCAGTTTGTCCTAATAATTTGTACAGCATCTCCCGGTTTCTATATGTAGAAATTGGTGCAAACAGGGATTCTAGTACCCATCCAAATTTAACTCCTGATGAAGGTTCATGCCATTCATCTTCATCTCCCAATCCTAGTTCTTCTACCACCTCATTTGTTTCCCTCTTTGTTCGTGACTGCATCTCTTCTTGTGTTAATTTAGACTGTTTCCAGAAAGGGCAAAGCGTAGGGACCTCTAAAGTGATCTGTGTGACTGGACCGTTAATGGGCATATGAGTGGTCCTGAATGCCCTGGACTCCTGACGGTAGTCGTCTGACAATCTTTCCAAACCCCTTTTATTTCACCTGTTATTGTATGATTATATCGTTGACATTCACAACCCCATTTTAGTAGTATCCGGACTGGCACTAAACCAATTTGGGATTCGGGGGTATCACATGTGATGATTTTGCTACAATTCCAGCTAGGTGTGGGGGTCAGTCGATCCCGGCTTACTATTTCTGTCCCTAACATTCCTGGGTGGTTTTGCTCTCTTTGCCCTGACCATTCGACACACCAATGTACTGGTCCTATGTAACTGTAAGATTCTAACAAACTGGGACCCCAAATCGTTTTCCAATGTTCCCATTCTTCTGTCCCTTCTTGGCAAACTATCTCATAAGAATACTCTGTGACCGGTTTTTGTCTCGTTTTTCTTATGTCATAAGAACACCATCCTACATCCTTAAATCGTCCAATTTTTGAATAAACTGCATTTGGTAATTTTAGGCACTCACTCCTTTGTCCCGGCGATGACCATTGCCCTCGAACTGTATAGGTCTCCTCTATCATCTTCGTATGATTCCGCATCACTTTATTACATCTTTTTGTCCCATTTATGGTTTCTGGAGGCATTTCCCCAACGGGAATGATGCCCCATGGTATTGGATCTCCCGCCGCTTCAGGAAAGGGTAAACATGCAGTGATGGATGTCGTATTTTGTACTTGCCCAAAATCTCTAACTAATCCCACTATTAAATTTTCTTGTCCCGATTCTTGTTGTGTTTTTCCAGCTTCTGTCACCTGTAGTGTCCCCCTATTCTCTTTCAGAACAACTACAATTACATTCCCATAGTTAAAACTTTCTCCAATTTGCACAGTGCATATGAACTGACCACTTTGATTAACTTCTATATGGGGTATCATCAGTGTGGTATTACCTTTCTGCTGTTCCATATCCCAGAATGTCACGATTCCTTCGGTGAATACCTGGTCCGTAGTAAGTAGTCTCCAGAACCCTTTTACTTCTTCAAATCCAACTCTCTGGTTGTCAGAAAATAAACAAGTCAAATTTACTCCTGCTCCCTCAGGTACAACTAGATTTGGTTCAGGCACAGTGATTTTGACAAAAGCTTTCCCCACCCGCACAAAGCATGTTTGCATTATACAGACTAATGTTAAAAGAACTAAGGCATTGCCTTGAACACCATTTTTGTTGCTGATAAGGGCTGGACTTCCCATTTCGACGGGACCTTCTTGATCCGGGTGTAGTGAATCCAGTTTTCGATCCCTTGGACTTTCACTGCCGTGTAGGTAGTCATGATCACCTGGTGAGGACCGCCCCATACTTCTTTCAAGGGTTCCGTATTCCAGTTCTTCACATATACTTGATCTCCCGGCTGGATGTCATGGACAGGATTTTCCAAGGGCAGAGGCCTGTTCCACTGCAATGCTCCTCGCAGCGCTGTAAGGACTTTATTTAGAGACAGAATGTAACTCAACAATACTTGATCTCCTACCAAGTGAGGGTCCCCTTTGTAGGTCGCAGCATGATATGGTTTGCCATACAAAATTTCGTATGGACTTACTCCTATCTTTTCCCTAGGTTTAATCCTGATCCTTAGCAGAGCTAGGGGTAGTGCCTGAGGCCACTGTATCTTTGCTTCCTGACAAATTTTCTTGATCTGGCCTTTTAATGTCTGATTCATCCGTTCTACTTGGCCGCTAGATTGTGGTCTCCAGGGTGTATGGAGATCCCAATCTATCCCTAACACTCTGGCTACCTCTTGGACTACTCCAGCTACAAAGTGAGGCCCCCTATCAGGGGACATGCCTAATGGGACCCCAAATCTAGGAATAATTTCTCGTAGTAAAGTTTTAATTACTTCCTTTGCTTGGTTAGTCCTGCATGGGAAAGCTTCCGGCCACCCTGAGAAAGTACACACATACACTAGCAAATAATGGTACCCTTGCGCTTTTGGTAGCTCTGAGAAACCTATTTGCCAATAGTCTCCCGGTTGCGGCCCTACTTGTAACTTTCCTAGTTGTATTTGCCTTCGTGTCACTGGGTTATTTTTAATACAGACTGGACACGTGGCATTAATCCGTTTAGCCATTGTTAACATCTGGTTGGAAATCACCTCATGTTTTAAAAATTGTACTAATGCATCTGCTCCCCAATGGCACTTGTTATGTTCGATTTCTAAAACTGTTTTCATTACCTTTGTTGGCAGTACAACCTGACCTATAGCCGTGACATACTATCCTTTTTCATTCTTCTGAGCCTGGAGAAATTGACCGAGTTTCTCATCTTCATGTGTATACCATGGTCTCTGCTCAAGAAAAGAAGTAGCAGGATTAGATCGCGCTGGTAATAAAGCTAATTGTGTCCATACCTCTCGGGCGACTTGTTTGGCAACTCTGTCGGCCAACTGGTTTCCTTGGAACGCTTTTCCTTCTTCATTCCGATGTCCTCTTACATGCATCACTGCTACCGCCTGAGGTTTATGCACTGCTTCTAAAAGTGCCAATATTTGTTCTTTGTGCTTAATTTCTGATCCTTGAGAATTTAACAGTCCTCTTTCTTTCCACAGAGCTCCATGTACGTGCACTACTCCAAAAGCATATTTTGAATCAGTCCAAATGTTTACTCTTTTCCTTTGACTCAATTCTAAGGCTCTTACCAGAGCTTGTATCTCGGCTTTCTGGGCTGAAGTTCCCGGAGGCAAAGCTCGAGCTTCTACTATCTGTGTCAGAGTCACTACTGCATATCCCGCATACCTGGTTCCGTTCTCCATAAAGCTGGATCCATCTGTAAACAGTTCCCATTCCGGATTTTCCAAAGGCTCATCTCTCAGGTCTTTCCGGCTGGCATACACCTGTTCAATGATTTCCACGCAGTCGTGTGTCAATTCGCCTTCTTCTTCCTGGCTGCTGCTCCTAAGAAATTCTGCTGGATTAAGATGATTAGTTATTTTTAATTCAATGTCATCCTGTTCTCGGAGAAGTGCCTGGTATTGTAACATGCGACTTGACGAGAGCCAATGCCCCCCTTTTTGCTCCAAAACTGCAATGACCATGTGGGGAACAAACACTTCCATCCTTTTCCCCAAAGTCAATTTCCTGGCTTCTCGAATTAGGAGCACTGTTGCTGCCACAGCTCTAAGACAACCGGGCCATCCGGCGCTTACAGAGTCTAGCTGCTTTGAGAAGTATCCTACCGGGCGTTTCCATGAGCCCAATTTTTGGGTGAGAACCCCTATTGCCAGTCTCTGTCTCTCATTTACGTATAGTTGAAAAGGTTTTGTAAGATCTGGTAACCCTAGTGCTGGGGCTTCCTTTAAGGCTTGTTTCAAACTCTGGAATGCCTTTTCTTGTGTTTGACCCCACTGGAACACAGGGCTTTTGGCTGCCTCATACAGGGGTTTCGCTTTTAGTCCAAATTCCGGGATCCACAAGCGGCACCACCCTACCATGCCCAAAAAGGACCTTAACTCTTGTGGATTTCGTGGTGTGGGTATGGTGCAAATTGCTTGTATTCGATTGACCCCTAACTTCCGCAGCCCTTGTGAAATTTCACAGCCTAGGTAAATCACTTGGGCTCTTACCAGCTGAGCTTTTTCCTTCGATACTCGGTATCCAGCTTGTCCCAACATATTGAGTAATTCAATAGTGAGTCTGAGGCAAACATCCTTTTCTGTGGAAGCTATAAAGATGTCATCAACATATTGTAGGAGAACATATAGGAAAGGTGATTCTTTTACCTGAGTCGTCTTCCATTCTTCTAACTCTCGAGCCAATTGATTTCCAAAAATAGTTGGTGAGTTTTTAAATCCTTGTGGTAGACGCGTCCAGGTGAGCTGCTTCTTGCGTCCCGTGTCTGGGTTCTCCCACTCAAAGGCAAGTATTTCCTACTCTCAAGTGCCAAGGGGATACAGAAAATGCATCTTTCAAATCAATTACGGTGAACCATTTAAACTTTTCAGACACAGCTGTCAACAATGTATACGGATTCGCTACTACTGGGTGTATATCTTTAGTGATATTATTAATTGCTCTTAAATCCTGAACTAATCTATACTTACCATTTGGCTTTCTGACTGGAAATATCAGAGTATTGAATTCTGATTCACATTCCTGTAAAATTCCCGAGCTAAGAAATTGTTCAATCATGGGTGCTATTCCTATTCGTGCTTCCAGTTTCAAAGGATATTGTCTTACCCTCACTGGGGAAACCCCTTCCTTTAGTTCTATTACAACCGGTTGTGCCGCTTTTGATTTTCCAGGTATTCCTGTTTCCCATACCCATGGTACTACAGCTTGTTCTATTTCTTGTGGTATTTCTGCTGCTTCTACCTCTTTCACTACAAACAATTTAGCAATATTCTCCTCAGGAAATTCCAATCTTACTCTACCTTTTTCAAATATTATCTTTGCTTCTAACATTGACAATAGATCCCTCCCGAATAGTGATTCTGGGCTATTTGGCATGTATAAGAATTGATGGTCAAATTCTTTCCTCCCAAATTTTATATCTAATGGCCGCAAAAACGTTCGTTCCTCAACTTGTCCCGAAACCCCCACTACTTGGATAGTAGAATCACTCAAAGGTCCTAGCTTAGTGTTAACAGCTGAATATGATGCTCCTGTATCTACTCTAAATTCTAACGGTTTTCCATCCACTTCCATTATTACTTTCAGATCCCTATCTAGTCAAGATGAATTTTGATAATTCCCCATCATAAAGGCTTGGGCAACACCTTGTGGATTTCCCGAGAAGGCACCTGTATTATTCGTCATTCCCTGATTTCCATTCCCACCAGCTATAATTCCCCCCCCCGAAACCCATTCCTTGGTTGAGTGGACACTCGTTTTTCCAATGCCCTCTATTTTTACACAAAGCACATTGATCTATCCCTAGCTGCATTCTCCCTCTCCCCATATTCAATTGACCCATAAGTCCTCCCGCACCCGTTGCCATTTCCCCTCTTACTATTCTTCTTCCCCGTCTACGTCCTCAGCTCCCTTCTCTCATATTATTCCCAGCCGCTCGCTGTAACACTGCTAACATGGTTGCCTGTTGTTTCCTGGCCGTTTCTTTCTCCCTATTATTGTAAACTTTCCACGCAACTTCCAATAGTTTGTCTAAATTCCGAGTATCTTTTCCCTCCAATTTCTGTAATTTCTTTCTAATATCTTCCTGGGACTGCCCCATAAAAATTAAGGCTAGCTGTAATTTTCCCGATTCTCCCTCAACGTCCAAATTAGTGTATCTACGAGCTGTCTCCTTAAGCCGCTCGAGAAAAGTTGATGGGGACTCATTCTTCTCCTGCCTGACCGAATACAACTTAGACCAATTCAGAGTTTTTGGTATTCCATTCCGGATTCCTTCTGTTAATAACTCCTGATAAGCTTTAAGTCTCCGAGACCCACCCGTTGAGTTGGGATCCCACTCCGGATCCTCCCTAGGTACTAAATCATTTACTGTACCATCCACAAGCCGCAATCTAATCATCTCCCGTGCTTTCTCTGTCATAGCTTTAAACACCATTTCCTTTTCAGTAGAATCCATTATTGTGTCTAACAAAACTTGTAAATCATTCCAGTCCGGATTCTGAGTCTTAATTACCATCTTTACCACCCGCGCAGTCCGTTCAGGATCTTCCCTATATGCCCCCGCTGATTGTTTCCAAATTAGCAAATCATTCGGGGAAAAGGGAACTTTTACTATGACTCGTTCCCCCTGCGGTCCGACTGCCTCATGCAACGGGACCATTAAATGAGCACCCCCTTCCTTTTTCTGTTTCCCTACCTCCCACCGCCCTCTCCGAGTTCTTGCACATAAGGGGGTTCGTGGTATATCTGCAGTTTCTATTTTTGCTTCCCGATCCTCCCTCTCTACCTCCGGCACACTTTTTCCAAAGTCACGTTCCTTCATCGGAGGGGCACTAGGGGCTACCAACAAAGAAACATCCTCCTCAGGTTCCGAAAACCTAACCGAGCATTCCTTCTCTTTTTGCCACCCCTGACAACCTTCACAATTCAACTTTAATGTTTTCAAAACCATGATCCCACATTCCTTTTGCCACTCCAGTTTACCTTTCAAATAATAAAAGAGATCCAGGTACGGTATTTCATTCCATTTTTCATTACTTTGCAGAAAATGCATCAAAGGTGTAATTATTTCAGAATTCAGTGTACCATTCCTGGGCCATTGCATACCATCGGGTTCATATAAAGGCCACACATTATTACAAAAATCAATCAACTTCTTTTTACTTAGCTCTTGACTAAAATTCCCTTCATTCCAATGCTGTAATAAGCAACCCAAAGGTGAATCCTCCGGCACTTCCATTCCAGAACACGCTAAAGCTTTAAAGGTTTTAAAAGGCATCATTACACACGTACACACACACACAAAACAACAAATACCAACAAAACCACAACAAATACCACTGAAACCTTGCCTTTCCCGTCGCCGCGGGTGGCAAGTGCTGAACCTGCGTAATCGCTGTTACGTCTGACGGCCAGCGCCTAGGCTTTTCTACAACCTTTTTAAGGACGTCCGTTTAGCCTCCGTGCAGGACCGCAGTCCTGTCTTAATCGGCAGGCTACCCAAATAAAAGGAATAAAGCACCTTCGGGCTTACCTCCTGGTCGTCCGTCAGGCGCGGGGTCGGGCACGGGTTGATGTTCTCCCCAGAAATCACCTGGTGCCGGCGTGGAGTAAATCAGCACGTAAACCGCCCCAGCTACCTCCAGAGTCCCATCTGGGTCGCCAACAAACTGTTGCCCGATATCCCAAACAAAACACAAACTAACAGAGTTAGTTTATGCGGTGCTTTATTCCAGGGCCCGGAGACCTGCGGACTAGCGTCCAAAGTCAGATGTCGCCAGTTCCCTTTTTTTGATAGGTTTTATACTTTCTTACAAAGTTGTTCTACATGCAGAAACACCCACACTTCAAGACAATACAGATACATAAATCTTGTAGATATTATTCTTAAAAGTCATAAATCCTACATGCTTGTCTACTCCAAACTGTAGGCTACCCCCCTTAATCCCCCCTTGCTTGTCATTCCACCACCAGAACATTCATTATTCGTTTTATTTTAACCTGGCATTACTAAATCCTTTAATTATATTGTAATTCTCAGTACATTCCCAGGCCTGCTTTCCCAGGGCCTGCTCGTGAACTGCTGCCTCCTAAGCCTTAGCATAACTACTACTACTTATAATTCTAATACATTTCATAGTACTTTTACAGATTCGGTATCACTGCCCTCCATGGGCGCCCTCCCAGGTTTGCTCCCCGAGGATCCCATTTTACTCACCGGTGAGATTTTCAGTGGTCCTTCCCTGCAGACTCTTCACGGACCCCTGGTCCGCCACTTGTCTGTGTCCTGGACAGTCTCGGGAACCCAATCGATCGCCTGGTGCCAGCCAGCACCCAGGGGAGCTGATCACCAAACTGGGTGAGGCGCGCCTTCAGCTCCACCCGCTGTCTGCTGTCCCGGACGGTGGAAATATCCCGGACAGAGCCCCCAAATTGTAAGGATAATTAATCCACAAACACCAGAGGTTTATGTCCAAAAAGGAGACAGAGAAGTCCTTTTTGCTTTATTCGAATAAAGGGAGAGGCCATAGGGCATTCCCCTGGGATCTCTCGGAATTTTGGAGGACGCAGCCTCCTTTTATCCTAATTTCCCGGCCGCTTTTCCCTCTCTCTTTCCCCATAGGCTGAGGTACTTGAGAAGCACAGACTTCCCGGAACGCCTAAGATTCCCCTCTAATGTATAACTTTTCCCTTTAATTTTTAATTCTTATAGAATTCATAATTTCCCCCCCATTGCTTCTTTATCTTCAGTAACCCAATTTCATTGATTAGCAGTTTTTTTGTGAAGGGAAATCTCTTTTTCCATTCATCAATCAATGTAATCCCTCCATTGTTTCTTTTATCTCTAATTGTTTAGAGGTGTAAAAGGAGCTAATTGTTTCTACCAGTAATCTACAACTTGTTTGTAAAGACAAATTCTACATTCTTCTCAGTTTTCATGCCAATTACTCCATTGGTTAGTAAAAGGTATTTTACTTGCCAATCAAATTTCTCTGTACTTGGTTTGTTTATATATTTTGTTCACAGATTCTCATGAGACAGATTTCTTGTTTATTGCAGGTGCAAAGGGTTCTCTTACAAGAATAGCTTGCTGTGTTGTTTTCAGGCTTAAGATTGTTTTCACATTGGAACAAGCAAGTTACATAGCTCACTCTCGTGAGGGTGTTATCGCATTGAGGTTATCACTGGTTATCTATTAGATATGGGATAAGATACATAAAAAACCAATTACAATCAACAAAACTTAGCAAATTCTATCATGTCATTGACACAAGGTTTCACAGCATTAGAAAGCAAAAGAATAACGTCCAATGTCTTCCAGGGAAATGGAAATAAATGACCATTGTTTTAAAGTCCAAATAGTCCATTATCTGGAAATGTTGATCTTTGACATCACTGAATGAGCTCGTGGATCCTGGAACAGGGAATAACTGAAGAAGGTTAGTAGGAGCATTATACCATGATGATATCCTAAGGCTTTTGTTGGCAATTTGCCTCTAAATTTCCAGACACAGCCATGTCTTGGCAGTCCTACTTCTGTTTTGGTTCTGACCAAAAGGCTGCACGGTGATTAGCTTCTTTATCTTCTCATTGGGCCTCATTTTCTTGGAGGCAATTGATGTTTGGCTGAATAAACAGGTGATTACTTTGAACTTATTGATGGTAAAAATACATGCATACCTTCTCCTTAAGTTAATGAACTAATTAGACTTTAGTCATTGTACATTCATTTGAGGAGTGTTACTTTTTTTTTAAATAAATATTGCAATTTTTAAAATGTAAATATATAAATATTTAGAAGCTAATTCTTTGTTTTAAAAAGAGCATGCATGACTCTTGCCATGAACATGAAGGAAATATCAAAACAAAACAATAGAGTAAAACCAAAAACAGCAATCAGGGATAATTCAGATACAAAAGTCCCAAACAATTCCAACAAGAGATATAATTAATAACACATGAAATTAAATTATTACCAAGCACTAAGACATTTCACAATCATCCCAGTGTCTGCAGCAGCTGATAAACCTCAAATCAGTGAACAGTTGGATAAGCATCTGTTGGGGGCTGGTTTTTCCTTTCCTCTCTGCCTCTGGAATTTTTTCCCCATTGAAATGCTAAAAAGCACTGATGGTTAGGTACTAGCACTGGAGGGGGAGCCTCCCTGTTTTTTGGGAATTTCTCTTGGAGGGTAGGGTGGGGAGGGAAAGGGGGAACACCATGAGATTAGAAGCAGGTAAAGGAGGGTGGGGGCAGTTGCTGGCTCTCACTCGTTTTTGGCTTTGGAGGAAAAAGGTCATTGTTACCCACCCCCCCCCCCCATCCATCCCAAAGCCGGGAGCTGCCTCTCTGTTTTGGGCCCCTCACCCCTGCTTGGATGCCCTCCCGCTTCAGCTTGCTGTTTGCCGAGTGTCCCGCCTCTCCTCCATCCCCTTCCCATCTGGGACACAGCCACCATCACCCCCAGCACCCCTGCAGCTGCGCAGGATCGTCGCATCTGCCCTGTGCACCGGGAATCTGCCAGAGCTCCCTGCACACTGTGACAGGAACTGCACCACAGGGGAAAAGTGCCTGAGGCCGAGAAGGACTGGAACTGGGTTACTGCTCTGTTTGTTGTGAATTCCATAGTGGTTGTTTTGTTTGCCTTGTTATACTAGTGTGATACTAGTAAAGAACTGTTGTTCTTATCCCCATATCTTTCCTTGAGAGCTGCTTAATTTCAAAAATAAAATAATTCAGAGGGAAGGATTCACTTTCTCCATTTCAAGGGAAGGCTTTGCTTTCCCTAGCACTCACCTGTCTTTTTTTCAAACCAGGAGAGATTTTGGTGCCCAACGGTGGCACCTGAGGGCATAGTGAGGAAAGGGTGAAAAGGAATAACAGTTCTTGAGGGATCTAAGTTTTTGTGTTAGGTGGCACCATGTGGTCTAGCTGACCCTGGTTCGGGTTGCACATGGTCACAGCTAAGTCTCTCCCATTTGCAGCCCCTTATCTAAACATGGGTCCTATAACTAAGGCTACTGTAGCTGTTATCCAGTTCATTTTGTGGGTTGATAAGGTGAGGAATTCATGGATTTTTAACTCCCTCTGGAAGACGGGTACATGGATTCAGAGCTATCACACTTTATCTATGTTTTTGGGGTTACTTTAGTAATGGTACTTACTGTGAGGAAGTGACAGGAGGGGCAATTTTCTCCCAAACCTTAACCCAGTTTTTTGGGTCCACCCCACCACTTTTTGAAGGGTTCCAATCTCCTCTAAATGCTAATGATATCATACAGTGGCTGGTGTTGCTGATATGCCTGTTCAACCTATTCTATTTCACATTCAGAGATAAGGGAATATTGGCTTGGATAACCCCTCTGATACCTACCCCAGATACTAGGGATGCTGCCCCAGAGCCTGACCCTGCCCCCTAGCCCACCTCAGAAAGGAAGCTCCCAGAGTCGGTGGGGGTTCTAGTGAAGAGATAGGCCAGATACTGGAGGAGTGCCTTTCCCCAGCTGGTGAGAAACTCTCCCCCTGCCCTAGAAAGGGAGAGTCTGATGGTGCTGCAGTGAATTCCACAAACATTACATCTGTCAGGTTCCAACTGAACTGCAAGGGCACTCACAGCCAGCAGCAGTTGCCCCTGTGGAAAGTAAAAATTTTAAGATGAAAACAAAGCCCCTGGATAATAAGGATCAGCAAGGAGGGCCCTCACAAACAGCAGGAGAACCAGAGGTTGAGATTGTCACTGAGTCCCTGTCTTATGAAAATCTTTGTAATCTGCAAAAAGACATTGCACGACAGTGCAGTGAGGCTTTTACAACTTGGTTACTTCGGGTCTGGAACCTTATGGATACAGGTGTGCAACTGGATGTTACTGAGGCAAGAAATTTGGGACCTTTAACCCAGGACTCAGGTGTGGATCAGGTATTTGTAAGGAAGCCAGGCCCCCTTTCCCTCTGGAAATGGCTTTTAATGAGTGTGAGAGAGAGGTTTGTCCACAGAGAGAGAATGCAGGAGCACTACCATAGAATGTGCTGGAAGACCCTTGAGGAAGGGATCCAGCAGCTGAGAGAAGTGGCAGTATTGGAGGTACTCTTTGGGAGGGATGGACAGCATGACAATGACCCTGACAAGGTCAGGTGCACAGGGCAGATGTTGTGGATTCTGGCAACCCTGGGGCCATCTCAATATACCACTTTTATTGCAGTGATTAATGCTGATAAGAACTATGAGAGTACGATCAATGGCCCGATGCAGGCTCATGTCTCTGCTGGGATTAAGAGCCTCCAAGAGGAGATGAGGGAGGAGGTGAGGAAGAACAGTTCCCATATGGCACCTGTGAAAGTCACAGGCCCCAAAGTCAGAGCCCAACGTGCCCCAGCTAGGGAGAGAGGATGCACCCCACAGGCTGACATGTGGTTCTGTCTGCATGACCATGGGGAAGAGATGAGAAGGTGGGATGGGAAGCCCACTTCTGTCCTGGCAGCACGAGTGCATCAACTCAGGGAGTTCCACTAAAGTGAAGGAGCCTCAGCCTCCCATAACCAAGGTGCTGTGTATTACAGAAGGGAAGATGATCCGTCAAATCCCTTTGAAGGAACCTCTAGTATGTATACCCAGGAAGGAAATAATAACCAGGGCTAGAGGGGCCCTAGACAGGGAGAGGCACAGGAAAACTGGGTCTTTTAGACGATGAATCTGATGGCCTGGCTCATCGGACCCATAGAAATAGAGGCATTAGTTGATATTGGTGTGCAGTGTACCCTAATGCCGTCGGGACATGGTGGCAGAACCTGTTTCCACTGCTGGGATGACAGGGGAATTGTAGTGTTATAAATGATTTGTGCTAATCAAATTGAAACAATATTGGCAAAATTGTTGCATGAAAATTAATTAAAAATTTGTATTCAATTGCTATAAAGCAAAGAAAGATAAAGGAAAAGGTTAAATAAAGCTTAAAAAAGATCACCCTCCAGATGTTAGGTGGGAGGCAGGATTGGAAGGCTATAGGTGTAAGAACAGTGTCTAGAAGTAGATTTTCAACCTTGAACTGGGCCAAATTGGGATGATTCCAAAGAGTTGGTCACTGGACTGAGGCCTCTTGTGGGAATATATATCTATTATATAACTCTAAGCTCAGTGTGCCTGCGCCCCCTGCGAGGTCAAACAGCGAACAGTGAGGAAGACGCAGAGCCTTCATTGAAAATAAGACCCCTGAAAGGAGGAGAGACCCCCGACCACTGGGGGCCATTTATCATCCTTCCAGATTTGTGTTCCCCCTATGGCTGGGCTCCTTTTCTTTTGATACAAAGCTTTATACAAGGAAACTCCTAACACTCTATTACCTTTTTCTTTGGTAATGTAAAAAACACAGGCTGGATCATCCCTAGAGTACATGTCCCCCTCCATCTTTTTGGTAGGATATTATAAGCTGTTTTCCCTCAGATCCAAATATTTTGTCTGGGGCTTTCCAGTTTAGTTTAAGTGATTCAGGTTGTTGCCAGTAGGTTCTTACACTTTTTACTTCTTTGCATGGATTAGCTCTATTCTTATTATACCAGCATAGTCCTGTAAAATTGTTCTTTATACAATTACCTTAACTTTCCCCAATATCCTTTTGGAGCTTCGGGCCACCAAGGCTGACTGCTTGTATTTGTAATCAGGATAGTCTTACAGGGGATGTGCCCCACATATTGGGTAAAGTTAGTTCCCTGACGTGTTATACATACCTCTCCTGTTACCTCATGACTTAGAACTCCTCCTTTAGGTCTATTCACTCCCCTCGATATTTCTATTTGATTCCACTGCAGTAACTGCTCTGGGCCTAATCCCTCCCCGCTCCATGGCTGTAATCAATCATCTGCATTCCTCCACAGATCCAACATTCAGTTAAGTTCAGTAGTAATTACTTTGATTAATTCCACAAATAAATTCTTTTCCTGAGGTGGGTAAGTCCCATTTGCCAGATTGTTGTTTCAATTTCTCGTACAAGTTAAAACTTCCGTCACGATTTGTCCTTGTTCCCTTGAACGTTTTAGTTATATTCTTTATCAATTCCTCCTTATAGTGATCTTGCACCTCCTGCCTGATCTGAATATCCTCACATACCTTCTTTTGTGAAGCAGAGATATGCTTCTCCTACTGGGCAACTTTGGTATGCCGATGGAGCCCACCCTCCTTTTCCCAAACTGGTCGCTACCCAGTAACTTTTTCCTGTAATAGTGCAAGTTTCTAAGTTGTGCCTATTATAGCAGGTCGAATTGATATGTGTGTGGAAGGCAAGGGTGGATACCATGCTCTGCCATACCCAATTATCTGGTAACACTTGGAACAAGCATCATAATTAGCAATAGGATGACTTCCATGACTAATTTCATCCCTCTGCCTCCCTCAAGGCCTATGGGCTTGCTGCCAGTAGCCAAGGTTTGTTTAATCTTCTCAGCAGCAGGGAGTATGTCCTGGGGTCTCCCACTTTGTCTTTCTCTTTTGGTGGCGTTTCTTAATTTTGTCCCAGCTTTTAGCTCTAATGTTCCAGTATTAGGTACAACTGAAACAGCACGGTATATGCAACCCTTTCCGGCACCCTTTTGCCAATTCCTCTGCTCTGGCTTTCCTTTTTCCTCTCGTTCCATTCTCAAATAACTTCCAGCAGTTATGATTATCGATTTTGATTTTTCCTTGTGCTGATAGGGTATTAAGTACCTTAACAGCTTCCTTATGTTGGTTTCTTTTACGTTGGACACATAATGCAAATGGAAGATACCCACCATAGGAATGACACCACCACAACTCAGTACAATATGGACACCTTTTTTGAAGAATGGGTTACAGTCACACCCAGGTTCAGGACAGGTGACTTTCAGTCCTGACTGGGTGAACTTTGAGACAAATTGATTCAGTATCAACATCAAGTCTCTGAATTCCAACTGTGAGGTCTCCAGGCTCAGATGTCACTGCCCAACCTGCAGTAGGAGGGGTTACAGGACCTTTGACTCTACTTACATGTGTCCATCCCTTTTCAGCTGTCCATACAGCTGTTTCAGTTGTTAACAGAACTAAATATGGTCCTTCCCATTTTGGATCTAGACTTTCTTCTTTCCATACTTTAATTAACACATTGTCCTGGCTTAATCTTATATATGGCCAATCCTAGAGGGACGGTTTGAGCTAGAATTCCTTTCTTCCTTAATTCTTGCAAGGTTTTGCTGATTGTTATGTAATTCTGGAGGGAAGGGTCCTGAACTAAGGCTGGATCAAGGCGTGCTCCTTTAGGGCAAGGCATACCATAGAGCATTTCATATGGTGAAATCCCTGTTTTCAAATTTGGCATCGTTCGTATATTGGACAGGGCTAGCGGGAGGCACTTTGTCCATGGCATTTTAGTCTCAATCGTTAATTTTGACAGCTGTTGTTTTAACGTCTGATTCATCCTTTCACCTCTCCCAGAACTCTGAGTGTGCCAGGGTGTGTGATACTCCCAGCTGATGCCTAGTGCTGAGGTCAGTCACTTAAGCACCTTTGATGCAAAGTTCGTCCCCTGGTCTGAGTCTATTGCTCGGACCAGGCCATACCTTGGTATTACGTGTTCTATCAATATTTTGGCTGCCACTTGTGATGTGGCTCCAGCTGCAGGGTATGCCTCTACCCAGTGAGTTAATTGGTCTACTGTTACTAGTAAATATTTCCACCTTCCTATTTTTGGTAATTCTGTAAAATCTGTTTATATTCTTTCAAAGGGTCTGTAAGCAGTTTTCCATCCTCCTGATGGACCTTGTCGCATACTTTTTTTATTAATTTTCTGACAAGTTAAACAACTCTGGACACTCTGCTTTGCAATATCAAAAATGTCAATGCATCCAAAAAATTTTAAAAATTGGTCTGCTAGTGCTTTGGTTCCCCAATGAGTTTGTTGATGTAATTGTTCACTAATTTGTCCGGCCTGGGTTTTAGATAAAATTTCCCTACCATCTGGTAAAACCCATTTATTCTCATGCTATTCTGCCTTTAATTTCTTTATGGCTTCTTTTTCCTGAGGGGTAAATAGCTTCTGTAATTCCTGGTTGGAGCGGGGATCAACTGTAGTACTTAATATACAGAAACTGGTTTTTGCTTCAATGCTGCTTTTTTTGCTTCTTTGTCAGCCAGATTATTCCCTCTTGTATGATAGCTTGTTCCTTTTTGGTGCCCTCTTATGTGGACCACAGCAATTTCAGTGGGGCCCCTGAGAACCTCTAGTATTCTAACAATTAATTCTTGATGTATCAATCCCCATCCTTGAGTGTTAATTAACCTGCTTTTTTCCCAAATTTTACTGAATGTGTAGGCACATTCAGTAGGCATTCTTAGAATCTGTATATACGGTCCCTTTAAAACCCTTTAAGTGAGTTAGTGCCCTGTAAAGAGTGAATTGTTCACAAGCCTCAGCACCATGTTGCGTTTAAGGGTCCGGATTCTACTGATTTTAATTCTTCTCTTCCTACTATGGCATGTCCTGATTTTCTTTTTCCTTCTACTTCTCTGGAAGACCCGTCTATAAACAATTTTACTCCATCCTTAGGTTCAACTTCCCCCAGGTCAGGTCCAATTTTTATTTGTAACTCTGTAATGTCCACACAATCATGTTCTAAATTTTCTCCTGGTTCCCCATATAGGAATTGTGCAGGACTTTGAGCAGTTGTTGCTTTTAGCTCTCTGACTGGGGAAGTGATTAGAACAGCTTCATAGTTTAATATTGGGGCATCAGTTAGCCATTTCTCAGATTTTTGATTCAGAATTCCCCTTACATTATGGGGGGTGTGTACCCCCAAAGGTGACTTTTTGGGCTTCTTCAGTTAAAAGTGCTGTGGCCACTCGGGCCTGTAGACATGTGGGCCAGCCCCGACTGACAGGGTGCAGCAGTTTGGAATAATATCCCACTGGCCTTTGACTGCCTGCCCATTCCTGAGTGAGCACCCCATATGCTGTTTGATCAGAGGTGTTTACAGATAATTCAAATGGTCTCTCCAAATCCAGGAGAAAACTTTTAGCATCCTCCTCTGTCCATTTTAGGCGATTAGTGATAAGTTTTTCATATAGCAATTTCACTTTCTCACTAAATCCCTCTATCCACTGACGATAGTAACTGAGCAGTCCCAAACTTTTCCTCACTTCTTGTTTGGTCTTTGGAGGTCCCAGGCTTAGTATTCCAGAGACTCTATTAGGATCCTGATTCTTTTTCCCTTTACTTAGCCAATATCCTAAATATTTTACTTCTGGTTTTGTGAATTGTAATTTAGCTTCGGATACCTTCAAACCCTGTTGTCTCAAAAAGTTTAAAAGTTTTATAGTCCCATTTCTGGTTGATTTCTTGTCTTTTCCTGCTATTAATGGCTTATCTACATATTGTAACAATTTCACCCCTTCTGGTGACTCAAAAGACTGCATCAATTCTTCTAGGGCTTGCCCGAAGAGGTTGGGGGATTCTGTAAAGCCCTGAGGCAATACTGTCTGATGCAATTGTTGTTTTCTGCCCTTATCAGGGTCTTCCCATTCAAAGGCAAAATAATCTCTATTACTTTTTGCTAATGGGCATACCCAGAAGGCATCTTTTAGATCTATTGCACTGTACCAAGTGTAGTCAGGGGACAGCTGATTTAAGGGAGTGTAAGGGTTTGTTGCTACAGGAAATTTGGTAACAGTTTGTTGGTTTATAGTCCTCAAATCTTGTACCAATCTGTAATCCCTGTCTGTCTTTTTGACAGGGAAAACAGGAGTTTTATGTGGGGACATATGTGGTTCTAAAGTCCCTTGTTGCAAAAAGTTTTCTATGACAGGCTTAAGGCCCCATCTCACTTCCAGTGATATTGGATATTGAAAAGCTCAGATAGTCAGATCGGGAACAGTGATTTTCACTTTGGTAGGTTTTATTTTTAACTTCCCTATTTCCCCAGGGGTATGCCACACCTCAGGACATATTTGTTCCTCATCCTTTTGGGTGAAGGCATAAATTGTAAGTTGCCCTTGGGATACTTCAGTTTTCAAATGCAGTGCTATTATTAAATCCCTCCCCAAAAAATTATTTTCTACCTCTGACAGATCATTTCATTCAGTTTTGCTCTATGTCTCAGTTTGCACATTTTAATAACAGGGACCCAAGATGGTTCACCTTTTGCTCCAACTACGAGTGCTAGGTTTGCACCTTTTTGGTGGATGTTTAATTGTGGATTTTTTGGCTCCTGTATCTACTAAAAATTCCACCTCCCCTCCCTGGGGACCAATTCTTAGTTTTATCAAGGGCCCTTTAGATGGTAAGGTCCCCAGTACATACAGTTAGTTCCTCATGCCCCTATTCATCCTCCTGGAACATTTTCTTGTCCCATATCCTCTCTTTACAATTTTTCTTTAGATGGCCTTTGTATAACTCCCCTGTGTCCCAACATCTTAGTATTATTCCCAAAAGGCTGCCTGGTGGTATTTCTGGCAATCTACTTGTCTTATCTTCATTTCTTTGTGGATCACAGGAACTTGAACCCCTTCATGGGTCATTCAGACTTAAAACCTTACTCTTTCTTTGTCTCATTTTTACCTCAGGAGACTGTCTTGAGGTGTTTGTGCTCCCCCTTGTGATCCGCCCGGGTCAGGATGGGAAGGAGTTTTGCCTCTACCTGGGCTGGGATGGGAAAAGCAGCTTTCCCTCTTCCCTCTGTGACTCGTGTGTTGCTCTCTGCTTTTCTCTGCCCAGGTCCCACCTCTGCCTGGGCTGGGATGGGAAAAGAACCCAGCTTCTCCCTGGGCTAGGATGGGAAAAGCAGCCTCCCCTCACTCGCTTTGTCCCTTCACTGGCCGGGTCCCTCCCGGGATACCGGAACCGTGGATAGAAGGGCTCTGCTCTCACTTCATGGCAAAATCCACGTCTCATTCAGGCAAGCACACAGTCACCTCCACCAAACCAGGCAATTACTTACAGCTTCTGTGATCCTGTCTGGGTCTTTGTGCACAAGAATTACAGGTGATTTTGCCGCGATCTTCCGGGGAGCTCTTTCCTTGCTCAGTCTATATCGTGAGGTCGTTGGGTCCCAAGAACCACTGACCAACCAGGGCCACAGTAGTGGGGAGCCTCCCCGAAATCACAGTGCCTCTCAGGGCTCCAAGGACGTCCCAGGTTTGGCACCAAATTGTTATAAATGAGAAACAAAAAGTCTCAATATTTAACAAAATTTATATTGCTTTATTTTATATAGACAGAGCAAGCAGCACTGGGGAACGTGGGGGGTCACCGCCCACTCCACGCTCCATCAAACCTTGGTTTGTAGCCTCTTCCTATAGCATGGTTTCTCGTTATAATCAATGTTTTTTTGCTGTCATAATTTTGCCAGGTAAGCAGTGGTGGTCGAATAAACATCTGGGCAAGAGTCAGTCTCATAGATAACTATCTGGTCTTGGTAGATAAAAACCGGCAAAAATTGGGAAGTCTGGTCTTTGTACATAGGCAGCATTGATCAAACAAAGGCAGGCAGTATCATTTTGTAAAATCTATTGGAAAGTCTGATTTTGCAAACTGGTAGTAGACTTATTTAGAAAACATAATATTCATAACAGGGGGATTTAAACCAGAATGATTTAATCATATATTTTCCTCTATCTAGTGTCTATGCTTCACTTCAGCCCTTAGTATTCTGGTTTATACAAACCCCAATACTTTTATGATTAACACAAATCTTTTATCAGTTATCACACAAGTTAGCCAAATCTCCCTTCTTCCCAGGCTTAACTTTATCCCATATTCCCTCCCCTCTCCCCACCCAGAGGCACAGGGCATGGTGGTCACAGTCAGGTCATGTCACAGCCTCCCCCTCAGGGAAAGGAATCCTTCTCCTGATCCAGCCTGGGATCCCTCCCACAAGACACAGCCCCTCAGGAACAGACTGCTCCAGCAGGGATCCCCCACAGGCTCACAAGTCCCGCCAGGAGCCACTTCCATGGCCCTGCAGGGGCTTCCACGGGCTCGGGGCGTCACTCAGGCACCCCCTGCTCTGGCCCGGGCTCCTGCTGGGACTGGATGGGTCCCTGCTCCATCTGGGCCTCAGCCGCCGCTCCTGGCGCTTTCAGCTCCAGCTCCAGCTCAGGCCGAGCTCCCGGCGGTTCAGGGCAGCAGCGGCTCCTTCAGCCTCAGCCCGGGCCGGGCCCTGCCCGAGTCTGGAAGCGCCAACGGCCTGAGACAGCCCAGGGCTGCTGCTGGGGGATTGACCAGCCCGCCCCTCGCTGCCATTTACTGATTCTGCTGTCACTCCTTGTTCTCCAGCACTGATTGGGCAGCGCGGAGACAAACCCGGCCCCGGGGCCAAAGGCGCCATTTTGGCAGCGTCTGTGTGGGCCCGGGAGCGGAGGCAGCGGCCGGAGCCGGGTGAGGCGGCGGCGGAGTTCGGAGGCGGCCCCAGCGAAGGTGGGAGCCGCGCTCGGTTCTGCGGAGGCTCGGGGCTCGCTGTGAGCGGAGGGGGCGGCAGGGGGCTCTGGCGGGTTCATTGTGCCGGCACAGGCACCGAACACATCACAGCCAGCCTCGCTCCTTGTGATGTCACAGGCACCCAGAACAAATCACAGCCCTGCTCCTTGAGATGTCACAGGCACCAGAGCACATCACAGCCCTGACCATTGTGATGTTACAGGCACTAGAGCACATCACAGCCATGACCCTTGTGATGTCACAGTCACCAGAACACATCACACCCCTGCTCCTTGTGATGTCACAGGCACCACAGCACATCACAGCCCCGCTGCTTGTGATGTCATAGGCACCAGAGCACATCACAGCCCCGCTCCTTGCGATGTCACAGGTGCCAGAGCACATCACAGCCCTCCTCCTTGTAATGTCACAGACACCAGAGCAAATCACAGCCCTGACCATCGTGATGTCACAGGCACCCAGAACAAATCACAGTCCTGTTCCTTGAGATGTCACAGGCACCAGAGCTCATCAGAGGCCTGACCATTGTGATGTCACAGGCACCAGAGACCATCACAGCCCTGCTCCTTGTGATGTCAAAGGCACCAGAGCAAATCACAGCCCTGACCCTTGTGATGTCACAGTCACTAGAGCACATCAGAGCCCAGACCATTGTGATGTCACAGGCACCAGAGCAAATCACAGCCCTGCTCCTTGTGATGTCACAGGCACCAGAGCACATCACAGCCTTGCTCATTGTGATGTCACAGGCACCAGAGCAAATCAGAGCCCTGCCCCATGTGATGTCACAGGCACCAGAGCACATAACAGCCCTGACCATGGTGATGTTACAGGCACCAGAGAACATCACGGCCCTGTTCCTTGTGATGTCACAGGCACCAGAGCACATCACAGCCCTGCCCCTTGTGATGTCACAGGCACCAGAGCACATCACAGCCCTGCTGCACGTGATGTCACAGGCACCAGAGCAAATCACAGCCCCGCTCCTGGTGATGTCACAGGCACCAGAGCAAATCACAGCCCTAACCCTTGAGATGTCAGAGGTGCCAGATGACATCAGTGCCCTCACCCTTGTGATGTCACAGGCACCAGAGCACATCACAGCCCTACTCCTTGTGATGTCACAGGCACCAGAGCACATCACAGCCTCCCTACTTGTGATGTCACAGGCACCAGAGTACATTACACCCCTGATCATGGTGATGTCACGGGCACCAGAGCACATCACAGCCTTTCTCCTTGTGATGTCACAGGCACCTGAGCACATCACAGCCGTGCACCTTCTGATGTCACAGGCACCAGGGCAAATCACAGCCTTGCTCATTGTGATGTCACAGGCACCAGAGCGCATCACAGCCCACTCCTTGTGATGTCACAGGCATCTGAGCAAATCACAGCCCACTCCTTGTGATGTCACAGGCACCAGAGCACATCACAGCCCTGCTGCATGTGATGTCACAGACACCAGAGCACATCGGAGCCTTGCTCATTGTGATGTCCCAGGCACCAGAACAAATCACAGCCCTACTCCTTGTGATGGCATAGGCACCAGGGCCAATCTCAGCCCTGCTCCTTGTGATGTCACAGTGGCCAGAGCACATCACAGCCCTGCTCATTGTGATGTCACAGGCACCGGAGCAAATCACAGCCCCGCTCCTTGTGATGTCACAGGCACCAGAGCACAACACAGCCCCGCTCCTTGTGATGTCACAGTGGCCAGAGAACATCACAACCCTGCCCCTTGTGGTGTCACAGGCGCCAGAGCACATCACAGCCCTGCTCCTCGTGATGTCACAGGCACCAGAGCAAATCAGAACCCTGCCCCATGTGATGTCACAGGCACCAGTGCACATCACAGCCCTGCTCCTTGTGATGTCACAGACACCAGAGCACATCACAGCCCCGCTCCTTGTGATGTCACAGGCACCAGAGCAAATCAGAGCCCTGCTCCTTGTGATGTCACAGGCGCCAGAGCACAACGGAGCCCTGCTCCTTGTGATGTCACAGACACCAGAGCAAATCAGAGCTCTGCTCCTTGTGATGTCACAGGCACCAGAGACCATCACAACCATTACCAGGGTGATGTTACAGGCACCAGAGCACATCACAGCCCTGCTCCTTGTGATGTCACAGGCACCAGAGCAAATCAGAGCCCTGACCCATGTGATGTCACAGGCACCAGAGCACATCAAAGCCCTGCTCCTTGTGATGTTACTGGCACCAGAGCACATCACAGCCCTGCTGTATGTGATGTCACAGGCACCAGAGCAAAACACAGCCTCGCTCCTTGTGATGTCACAGGCACCAGAGCAAAGAACAGCCCAGACCCTTGTGATGTCACAGGCACCAGAGCACAACACAGCCCCGCTCCTTGTGATGTCACAGGCACCAGAGCAAATGACACCCTGACCATTGTGATGTCACAGGCACCAGAGCACAACACAGCCCCGCTCCTTGTGATGTCACAGGCACCAGAGCAAATCACACCCTGACCATTGTGATGTCACAGGCACCCGAGCACATCACAGCCCTCTTACTTGTGATGTCATAAGCACCAGAGCACAACACAACTTTGACCATGGTGATGTCACAGGCACCTCAGCAAATCACAGCCCAGCTCCTTGTGATGTCACAGACACCAGAGCAAATCACAGCCCCGCTCCTTGTGATGTCACAGGCACCAGAGCAAATCAGAGCCCTGCTGCTTCTGATGTCACAGGCACCAGAGCACATTTTAGCCCTTCTCATTGTGATGTCACAGGCACCTGAGCAAATCTCAGCCCGTCTCATTATGATGTCACAGGCACAAGAGCACATCACAGCCCTGCTCCTTGTGATGTCACAGACACCAGAGCAAATCACAGCCCCGCTCCTTTTGATGTCACAGGCACCAGAGCAAATCAGAGCCCTGCTCCTTGTGATGTCACAGGCGCCAGAGCACAACGGAGCCCTGCTCCTTGTGATGTCACAGACACCAGAGCAAATCAGAGCTCTGTTCTTGTGATGTCACAGGCACCAGAGACCATCACAGCCATTACCAGGGTGATGTTACAGGCACCAGAGCACATCACAGCCCTGCTCCTTGTGATGTCACAGGCACCAGAGCAAATCAGAGCCCTGACCCATGTGATGTCACAGGCACCAGAGCACATCAAAGCCCTGCTCCTTGTGATGTCACTGGCACCAGAGCACATCACAGCCCTGCTGTATGTGATGTCACAGGCACAAGAGCACATCACAGCCCTGCTCCTCGTGATGTCACAGGCACAAGAGCACATCACAACCCCTCTCGTTTTGATGTCACAGGCACCAGAGCAAATCACAGCCCTGTCCCTTGTGATGTCACAGGCACCCGAACAAATCACAGCCCTGCACCTTGTGATATCATAGGCACCAGGGCCAATCCCATCCCTACTCCTTGTGATGTCACAGTGGCCAGAGCACATCACAGCCCTACTCCTTGTGATGTCTCATTCACCAGAGCACATCACAGCCTTGTTTCTTGTCATGTCACAGGTGCCAGAGCACATCACATCCCCGCTCCTTGTGATGTCACAGGCACCAGAGCACATCACAGCCCCGCTCCTTGTGATGTCACAGTGCCCAAAGAACATCACAGCCCTGCCCCTTGTGATATCACAGGCACCAGAGCACATCACAGCCCTTCTCTTTGTGATGTCACAGGCACCAGAGCAAATCAGAGCCCTGCCCCTTGTGATGTCACAGGCACCAGAGCAAATCAGAGCCCTGACCCATGTGATGTCACAGGCACCAGAGCACATCAAAGCCCTGCTCCTTGTGATGTCACTGGCACCAGAGCACATCACAGCCCTGCTGTATGTGATGTCACAGGCACCAGAGCAAAACACAGCCCCGCTCCTTGTGATGTCACAGGCACCAGAGCAAATAACAGCCCAGACCCTTGTGATGTCACAGGCACCAGAGCACAACACAGCCCCGCTCCTTGTGATGTCACAGGCACCAGAGCAAATGACACCCTGACCATTGTGATGTCACAGGCACCAGAGCACAACACAGCCCCGCTCCTTGTGATGTCACAGGCACCCGAGCACATCACAGCCCTCTTACTTGTGATGTCATAAGCACCAGAGCACATCACAACTTTGATCATGGTGATGTCACAGGCTCCAGAGCAAATCACAGCCCAGCTCCTTGTGATGTCACAGACACCAGAGCAAATCACAGCCCCGCTCCTTGTGATGTCACAGGCACTAGAGCAAATCAGAGCCCTGCTGCTTGTGATGTCACAGGCACCAGAGCACATTTTAGCTCTTCTCATTGTGATGTCACCGGCACCTGAGCAAATCTCAGCCTGGCTCCTTATGATGTCACAGGCACAAGAGCACATCACAGCCCTGCTCCTTGTGATGTCTCAGGCACAAGAGCACATCACAACCCCTCTCGTTGTGATGTCACTGGCACCAGAGCAAATCACAGCCCTGACCCTTGTGATGTCACAGGCACCCGAACAAATCACAGCCCTGCTCCTTGTGATATCATAGGCACCAGGGCCAATCCCATCCCTACTCCTTGTGATGTCACAGTGGCCAGAGCACATCACAGCCCTACTCCTTGTGATGGCGCATTCACCAGAGCACATCACAGCCTTGTTTCTTGTCATGTCACAGGTGCCAGAGCACATCACATCCCCGCTCCTTTGATGTCACAGGCACCAGAGCACATCACAGCCCCGCTCCTTGTGATGTCACAGTGCCCAAAGAACATCACAGCCCTGCCCCTTGTGATATCACAGGCACCAGAGCACATCACAGCCCTTCTCTTTGTGATGTCACAGGCACCAGAGCAAATCAGAGCCCTGCCCCTTGTGATGTCACAGGCACCAGAGCAAATCACAGCCCTGACCCTTTTTATGTCACAGGCACCAGAGCACATCACAGCCCTGCTGCATGTGATGTCACAGACACCAGAGCACATCGGAGCCTTGCTCATTGTGATGTCACTGGCACCAGAGCACATCACAGTCCACTCCTTGTGATGTCACAGGCAGTAGAGCACATGACAGCCCTGCTCCTTGTGATGTCACAGGCACCCGTACAAATCACAACCCTACTCCTTGTGATGGCATAGGCACCAGGGCCAATCTCAGCCCTGCTCCTTGTGATGTCACAGTGGCCAGAGCACATCACAGCCCTGCTCATTGTGATGTCACAGGCACCGGAGCAAATCACAGCCCCGCTCCTTGTGATGTCACAAGCACCAGAGCACAACACAGCCCTGCTCCTTGTGATGTCACAGTGGCCAGAGAACATCACAACCCTGCCCCTTGTTATGTCACAGGCGCCACAGCACATCCGAGCCCTGCTCCTTGTGATGTCACAGGCACCAGAGCAAATCACAGCCCTGCCCCATGTGATGTCACAGGCACCAGTGCACATCACAGCCCTGACCATTGTGATGTCACAGGCACCAGAGCAAATCAGAGCCCTGACCCATGTGATGTCACAGGCACCAGAGCACATCAAAGCCCTGCACCTTGTGATGTCACTGGCACCAGAGCACATCACAGCCCTGCTGCATGTGATGTCACAGGCACCAGAGCAAAACACAGCCCAGACCCTTGTGATGTCACAGGCACCAGAGCACAACACAGCCCCGCTCCTTGTGATGTCACAGGCACCAGAGCAAATCAGAGCCCTGCTCCTTGTGATGTCACAGGCACCAGAGCACATCACAGCCATTACCAGGGTGATGTGACAGGCACCAGAGACCATCACAGCCCTGCTGCTTGTGATGTCACAGGCACCAGAGCATATTTTAGCCCTTCTCATTGTGATGTCACAGGCACCTGAGCAAATCTCAGCCCGGCTCCTTATGATGTCACAGGCACCAGAGTACATCACAGCCCTGCTCCTTGTGATGTCACAGGCACAAGAGCACATCACAACCCCTCTCGTTGTGATGTCACAGGCACCAGAGCAAATCACAGCCCTGACCCTTGTGATTTCACAGGCACCCGAACAAATCACAGCCCTGCTCTTTGTGATATCATAGGCACCAGGGCCAATCCCATCCCTACTCCTTGTGATGTCACAGTGGCCAGAGCACATCACGGCCCTACTCCTTGTGATGTCGCATTCACCAGAGCACATCACAGCCTTGTTTCTTGTGATGTCACAGGTGCCAGAGCACATCACATCCCCGCTCCTTGTGATGTCACAGGCACCAAAGCACATCACAGCTCTGCTCCTTGCGATGTCACAGTGCCCAAAGAACATCACAGCCCTGCCCCTTGTGATATCACAGGCACCAGTGCACATCCCAGCCCTTCTCTTTGTGATGTCACAGGCACCAGAGCAAATCAGAGACCTGCCCCTTGTGATGTCACAGGCACCAGAGCAAATCACAGCCCTGACCCTTGTGATGTCACAGGAACCAGAGCACATCACAGCCCTTCTGCATGTGATGTCACAGACACCAGAGCAAATCACAGCCCTGACCCTTGTGATATCACAGGCGCCAGATGACATCAGTGCCCTGCTCCTTGTGATGTCACAGGCACCATAGCACATCACAGCCCTGACTCTTGCGATGTCACTGCCACCAGAGCACATCACAGCCCTGCTCCTTCTGATGTCACATGCACCAGAGCACATCACAGCCCTCCTACTTGTTTTGTCAGAGGCACTGGAGCAAATCACAGCCCTGCTCCTTGTGATGTCACAGGCAACAGAGCACATCACAGCCCTTCTCCTTGTGATGTCACAGGGACCAGAGCACATCACAGCCCTGACCCTTGTGATGTCACAGGCACCAGAGTCAATCACAGCCCTGCTCCTTTTGATGTCACAGGCACCAGAGCAAATCACAGCCCTGCTCATTGTGATGTCATAGGCAACAGGGCCAATCTCAGCCTTGCTCCTTGTGAAGTCACAATGGCCAGAGCACATCACAGCCCTCCTACTTCTGATGTCACAGGCACCAGAGCATATCACAGCCCTGAACCTTACGATGTCATAGGTACCAGAGCACATCACAGCCCCGGCCCTTGTGATGTCACAGGCACCAGAGCAAATCACAGCCCTGCTCATTGTGATGTCATAGGCAACAGGGCCAATCTCAGCCTTGGTCCTTGTGAGGTCACAATGGCCAGAGCACATCACAGCCCTGCTACTTGTGATGTCACAGTTGCCAAGGTACATCACAGCCCTGACCAGTGTAATGTCACAGGCACCAGAGCACATCACTGCCGTGCTCCTTGTGATGTCACGGGTGCCCGAGCACATAACAGCCCTGACCCTTGTGATGTCACATTCACCAGAGCACATCACAGCCCTGCTCCTTGAGATGTCACGGGCACCAGAGCACATCACAGTCCTGCTCCTTGTGATGTCACCGGCACCGGAGAACATCACAGCCCTGATCATGGTGATGTTACAGGCACCAGAGCACATCACAAGCCTGCTCCTTGTGATGTCACAGTGGCCAGAGCACATCACAGCCCTACTCCTTGTGATGTCACACGCACCAGAGCAAATCACAGCCCTGACCCTTGTGATGTCACAGGCACCAGAGCACATCACAGCCCTGCTCCTTTTGATGTCACAGGCACCAGAGCACATCACAGCCCTGACTCTTGTGATGTCACTGGCAAGAGAGCACATCACACCCCTGCTCCTTGTGATGTCACAGGCACCAGAGCACATCACAGCCCTCCTACTTCTGATGTCACAGGCACCGGAGAAAATCACAGCCCTGCTCCTTGTGATGTCATCGGCAACAGAGCACATCACCGCCCTCCTCCTTGTGATGTCACAGGTACCAGAGCACATCACAGCCCTGCTCCTTGTGATGTCACAGTGGTCAGGGTACATCACAGCCCTGACCCTTATGATGTCACAGGCACCAGAGCAAATCTCAGCCCCGCTCCTTGTGATGTCACAGACACCAGAGCACATCACAGCTCTGCTCCTTGTGATGTCACTGGCACCAGAGCAAATCTCAGCCCCGCTCCTTGTGATGTCACAGGCACCAGAGCACATCACAGCTCTGCTCCTTGTGATGTCACTGTGTTCTGGTTTTAGGACAGGGTTCTGCCAAAATCGGCAGAAGTTTGCCTTTGAAATAGAGAAATCAATGTCACCCCCCTCCGAGTGTTATAATTGTTTCAAATCAAGGACTCAAGGCGGAGATAAGGAGGTAAAAGTAACAGCTCTTTACTACTCTAACTCACAACACAAGTAGAAAACAACAGTACTTATTAAAATTACCGACGAAAAACAGAAGAAAAAGTCTGATGTAGTCCTTTCTTAGACGCGGGCACACTCGGTCTGTGTCCGTTCCTGGGGGTGTAACTGTAGCAGGGCCGGCACAGCTGCAGGCGCAGGCGGGAGCCAGGGAGGTGGAGTGGAACAGCCGCGGCCGGGCTGGCTCAGGTGGGAGCTGTTCGCTCCGGTCCTGTGTCCAGATGACCAGTTGTATTCCCAGAGGTAGGAAGTATTTGGTCTTTGGTAGTCAGCAGTACCTCCGAGGTAGCAGGGCAGATGCTGGGCAGCTGAAATGCAGCCGCCTCCCGGGTCTCCTACCTCCTCACACCGCCGAGCAGACTGGAGAAGTTCCCCCTCCCCCTCTCTCTCCCCGGAAAACAGCCGGGCCCCCTCCAGAAGCCTCGTGCTCCCCTGAGCAGCTCTCCCCCTCCCCGGAAGTCCGCAACCCCTCCGGGTAGCTCCGGTCCCACCCACCCGCCCGTCCAGGGCCATCACAAACCCTGGGCACAGCCGGCGGGTTCTGTTAGCATTACAATGGGAAAAAATTCTCCCCACTCATACATTGAAGGAACACAATCCCAACCTTCAACACACTGGCACCAGAGCACATCACAACCCCGCTCCTTGTGATGTCACAGGTACCAGAGCACATCACAGCCCTGCTCCTTGTGATGTCACAGGCACCAGAGCAAATCAGGGCCCTGACCCTTGTGATGTGACAGGCGCCAGAGCACAAGCACATCACAGCCCTGACTCTTCTGATGTCACTGGCACCAGAGCACATCACAACCCGCACCATGGTGATGTCACAGGCACCAGAGCACATCACAACCCTACTCCTTGTGACGTCACAGGCATCAGAGCACATCATACCCCTGACCCTTATGATGTCACAGGCACCAGGGCACATCACAGCCCTGCTCCTTGTGATGTCACAGGCGCCAGAGCACATCAGAGCCCTGCTCCTTGTGATGTCACAGGCACCAGAGCACATCACAGCCCCGCTGCTTTTGATGTCACAGGCACCAGAATACATCACAGCCATGCCCCTTGTGATGTCACAGGTACCAGAGCACATCACAGCCCTGCTCCTTGTGATGTCACAGGTACCAGAGCACATCACAGCCGTGACCATGGTGATGTTAGTGGCACCAGGGCACATCACGTCCCTGCTCCTTGTGATGTCACAGGCACCAGAGCAAATCCGGGCCCTGACCCTTGTGATGTCACAGGCGCCAGAGCACATCACAGCCCTGCTCTTCTGATGTCTCTGGCAGAGCACATCACAGCCCTGCTCCTGGTGATGTCACAGGCACCAGAGCACATCACAGCCCTCCTACTTGTGATGTCATAGGCACCAGGGCACATCACAGCCCTGCTCCTTGTGACGTCACAGGTATCAGAGCACATCATAGCCCTGACCCTTATGATGTCACAGGCACCAGGGCACATCACAGCCCTCCTACTTGTGATGTCATAGGCACCAGAGCACATCACAGCCCTGCTCCTTGTAACGTCACAGGTATCAGAGAACATCATAGCCCTGACCCTTATGATGTCACACGCACCAGAGCAAATCACAGCCCTGCTCCTTGTGATGTCACAGGCACCAGTGCATATCACAACCCTGACCCTTATGATGTCACAGGCACCAGAGCACATCACAGCCCTGACCCTTATGATGTCACAGGTGCCAGAGCACATCACAGCCTTGAGCCTAATGATGTCACAGGCACCAGTGCACATCACAGCCCTGCTCCTTCTGATGTCACAGGCACCAGGGCACATCACAGCCTTGCTCATTGTGATGTCACAGGCACCAGAGCACATCACAGCTCACTCCTTGTGATGTCACAGGCACCTGAGCAAATCACAGCCAGATACTTGTGATGTCAAAGGCACCAGAGCAAATCACAGCCCTGCTCCTTGTGATGTCACAGGGACCAGAGCACACCACAGCCATGCTCCTTGTGATGTCACAGGCGCCAGAGCACATCACAGCCCTGACTCTTCTGATGTCACTGGCACCAGAGCACATCACAGCCCTGCTCCTCGTAATGTCACAGGCACCAGAGCACATCACAGCCCCCTACTTGTGATGTCATAGGCACCAGAGCACATCACGGCCCTGACCCTTATGATGTCACAGGCATCAGAGCACATCACAGTCCTTACCCTTGTGATGTCACAGTCACCAAAGGAAATCACAGCCCTGCTCCTTGTGATGTCACAGGCACCGGAGCACATGATAGCCCCGCTCCTTGTGATGTCACAAGCACCAGAGCAAATAAAAGCCCTGCTCCTTGTGATGTCACATGCACCAGAGCACATCACAACCCTGACCCTTATGATGTCACAGGCATCTGAGCACATCACAGCCCTGACCCTTATGATGTCACAGGTGCCATAGCACATCACAGCCCTGAGCCTTGTGATGTCACAGGCACCAGAGCACATCAAACCCTGTTCCTTCTGATATCACAGGCACCAGAGTACATCACAGCCTTGACACTTGTAATGTCACAGGCACCAGAGCACAACACAGCCCTGACCCTTATGATGTCACAGGCATCAGAGCACATCACAGCCCTGACCCTTATCATGTCACAGGCATCAGAGCACATCACAGTCCTGCTCCTGGTGATGTCACAGGCACCCGAGCACATCACACCCCTGACCCTTGTGATGTCACAGGCACCGGAGCAAATCAAGCCCTGCTCCTTGTGATGTCACTGGCACCAGAGCACATCACAGCCCTGCTCCTTGTGATGTCACAGGCACCAGAGCACATCACAGCAGTCCTTACCCTTGTGATGTCACAGTCACCAAAGGAAATCACAGCCCTGCTCCTTGTGATGTCACAGGCACCGGAGCACATGATAGCCCCGCTCCTTGTGATGTCACAAGCACCAGAGCAAATAAAAGCCCTGCTCATTGTGATGTCACATGCACCAGAGCACATCACAACCCTGACCCTTATGATGTCACAGGCATCTGAGCACATCACAGCCCTGACCCTTATGATGTCACAGGTGCCATAGCACATCACAGCCCTGAGCCTTGTGATGTCACAGGCACCAGAGCACATCAAACCCTGTTCCTTCTGATATCACAGGCACCAGAGTACATCACAGCCTTGACACTTGTAATGTCACAGGCACCAGAGCACAACACAGCCCTGACCCTTATGATGTCACAGGCATCAGAGCACATCACAGCCCTGACCCTTATCATGTCACAGGCATCAGAGCACATCACAGTCCTGCTCCTGGTGATGTCACAGGCACCCGAGCACATCACACCCCTGACCCTTGTGATGTCACAGGCACCGGAGTACATCAAACCCTGCTCCTTGTGATGTCACAGGCACCAGAGCACATCACAGCCCCGCTCCTTCTGATGTCACAGGCTCCAGGGCACATCACAGCCTTGCTCATTGTGATGTCACAGACACCAGAGCACATCACAGCCCTGCTCCTTGTGATGTCACAGACACCAGAGGAAATCACAGCTCCGCTCCTTGTGATGTCAAAGGCACCAGAGCAAATCACAGCCCTGCTCCTTGTGATGTCACAGGCACCAGAGCACATCACAGCCCTGCTCCTTGTGATGTCACAGACACCAGAGGAAATCACAGCCCCGCTCCTTGTGATGTCAAAGGCACCAGAGCAAATCACAGCCCTGCTCCTTGTGATATCACAGGTGGCAGAGCGCATCACAGCCCTGACCATTGTGATGTCACAGGCAGAAGAGCACATCACAGCCCCGCTCCTGGTGATGTCACAGGCACCAGAGCACATCACAGCCCTGCTCCTTGTGATGTCACAGGCACCAGAGGACATCACATCCCCGCTCCTTGTGATGTCACAGGCACCGGAGCACATCTCTGCCCTGTTTCTTGTGATGTCACAGGTGCCAAAGCACATCACAGCCCCGTTCCTTGTGATGTCATAGGCACTCGAGCAAATCAGAGCCCTGCTCCTTGTCATGTCACAGGCACTACAGCACATCATAGACCTGCTCCTTCTGATGTCATAGGCACCAGAGCAAATCACAGCCCTGACCCATGTGATGTCACAGTCACCAAAGGAAATCACAGCCCTGCTCCTTTTGATGTCACAGGCACCGGAGCTCATGATAGCCCAGCTCTTTGTGATGTCACAAGCACCAGAGCAAATCACTGCCCTGCTCCTTGCGATGTCACAGGAACCAGAGCACATCAAACCCTGCTCCTTCTGATGTCACAGGCACCACAGCACATCACGGCCCTGACCCTTATGATGTCACAGGCACGAGGGCACATCACAGCCCTGCTCCTTGTGATGTCACAGGCTCCAGAGCACATCACAGCCCTGACCATTGTGATGTCACAGGCACCAGAGCACATCAAAGCCCTGCTCCTTGTGATGTCACTGTCACCAGAGCACATCACAGCCCTGCTCCTTCTGATGTCATAGGCACCGGAGCAAATCACAGCACTGACCCTTGTAATGTCACAGTCACCGGAGCAAATCACAGCCCCTCTCCTTGTGATGTCACAGGCACCAGAGCAAGTCACAGCCCTGACTCTTGTGCTGTCGTTGGCACCGGAGCACATCACAGCCCTCCTATTGTGATGTCATAGTCGCCAGAGCACATCAGAACCCTGACCCTTGTGATGTCACAGGAAGTAGAGCAGATCACAGCCCTGCTGCATGTGATGTCAAAGGCACCAGAGCAAATCACAGCCCTGACCTTTGTGATGTCACAGGCAGTAGAGCAGATCACAGCCCTGCTGCATGTGATGTCACAGGCACCAGAGCAAATCACAGCCCTGACCCTTGTGATGTCACAGACGCCAGAGCACATCACAGCCCTGCTCCTTGTGATGTCACAGGCACCAGAGCACATCACAGCCCTGCTCTTTGTGACGTCACACGTATCAGAGCACATCACAGCCCTGCTCCTTGTGGTGTCACAGGCGCCAGAGCACATCTGAGCCCCACTCCTTGTGATGTCACAGGCACAGAGCACATCACAGCTCTGACCATTGTGTTTCACAGTGGCCAGAGCACATCACAGCCAAGACAATTGCAATGTCACAGGCACCAGAGCACATCACAGCCCTGCTCCTTGTGATGTCACAGGCACCAGAGCACATCACAGCCCCGCTCCTTGCGATGTCACAGGTGGCAGAGCACATCACAGCCCGGACCATTGTGATGTCACAGGTAGAAGAGCACATCACAGCCCCGCTCCTGGTGATGTCACTGGCACCAGAGCAAATCACACCCCTGCTCCTTGTGATGTCACAGGCACCAGAGCACATCACAGCCCCTCTCCTTGTGATGCCACTGGCACCAGAGCACATCACAGCCCCGCTCCTTGTGATGTCACAGGCACCAGAGCACATCTCAGCCCTGTTTCTTGTGAGGTCACAGGTACCAGAGCACATCACAGCCTTGACCCTTGTGATGTCACAGGCACCAGATCCCATTAAAGCCCTGCCCCTTGTGATGTCACAGGCACCAGAGCACATCACAGCCCTGCTCCTTGTGATGTCACAAAGACCAGAACAAATCACAGCCCTGCTCCTTGTGATGTCACAGGCACCAGGGCAAATCCCAGCCCTGCTCGTCGTGATGTCACAGGCACCAGAGCACATCACAGCCCTGACCATTTTGATTTCACAGGCACCAGAGCACATCACAGCCCTGCCCCTTGTGATGTCACAGGCAGCAGGGCACATCACAGCCCTGCTACTTGTGATGTCACAGGCACCAGGGTGCATCACAGCCCCGGTCGTTGTGATGTCACCGCTGCCAGTGCACATCACATCCCTGCTGCTTGTGAGGTCACAGGCACCAGAGTACATCACAGCCTTTACCCGTGTGATGTCACAGGCACCAGAGCTCATTACAGCCCTGACCCTTATGATGTCACAGTGGCCAGATCACATCACAGCCATCCTGCTTGTGATGTCACAGGCACCAGAGCACATCACAGCCCTGACCATTGTGATGTCACAGGCACCAGAGCACATCACAGCCCACTCCTTGTGATGTCACAGGCACCAGAGCAAATCACAGCCCTGCTCCTGGTGATGTCACATGCACCAGAGCACATCACAACCCCGCTTCTTGTGATGTCACAGGCTCCAGAGCACATCACAGCCCCGGTCCTTGTGATGCCACAGGCAGCAGAGCACCTCACAGCCCTGATCATTGTGATGTCACAGGTACCAGAGCACATCACAGCCCTGACCCTTATGATGTCACAGGCAGCAGAGCACATCACAGCCCTGGTCCTTGTGATGTCACAGGCACCAGTGCACATCACAGCCCTGCTCCTTGTGATGTCACAGGCACCACAGCACATCACAGCCCTGCTGATTGTGAGGTCACAGGCATCCGAGCACATCACAGCCTTGACCCTTGTGATGTCACAGGCACCAGAGCACATCAGAGCCCTGACCATTTTGTTGTCACAGGCAGTAGAGCACATCACAGCCCTGCTCCATGTGATGCCACAGGCACCAGAGCACATCACAGCCCTGCTGCTTGTGAGGTCACAGGCACCAGAGCACATCACAACCTTTGCCCTTGTGTTGTCACAGGCACCAGAGCACATTACAGCCCTGCTCCATGTGATGTCACAGGCACCAGAGCACATCACAGCCCTGCTCCTTGTGATGTCACAAAGACCAGAACAAATCACAGCCCTGCTCCTTGTGATGTCACAGGCACCAGAGTACATCACAGCCCCACTCCTTGTGATATCACAGGCTCCAGAGCAAATCACGGCCATGTTGCTGCCTGAGAGGGTTAGGGAGCGGCAAAAGGAAAACAGCAACATGGCAACTCTCTTACTTGATGCAAGAAAGAGTGCAGTTTATTGAAGAAAGCTATTGCTTTTTATAATACATTTTGTGCAAAAACAAAATACAGGCAGTTCATTGGAGAGAGAGAGAGACACCTCTCCTCTCTGGTTCTCCCATAGATCCAGCAGGTGTGTTATCTTTATTATGATTCTTTCTCTTATGTTTACAGTACAGACAGAGGCCCTAGCATGGGAAATGTTTCAGCTAGGCCTGAGAAAGTTTCACAGCCTGAGAAAGGAACTCAGACCCTGTGAGAAAAGGCCTAGGCCTGCAGCAGTGTCCACACGGCCACGCTCCGTGTGATGTCACATTCACCAGAGCACATCACAGCCCTGACCCTTGTGATGTCACAGGCACCAGAGCACATCACAGCCCTGTTCCTTGTGATGTCACAGGCACCAGAGCACATCACAGCCCTGTTCCTTGTGATGTCACAGGCACCAGAGCACATCACAGCCCTGACCCTTGTGATTTCACAGGCACCAGAGCACATCAAATCCTGCTCCTTGTGATGTCACAGGCACCAGAGCACATCACAGCCCTGCTCCTTGTGATGTCACAGGCGCCAGAGCAAATCACAGCCCTGCTCATTGTGATGTCACTGGTACCAGAGCACATCACATCCCTGACCCTTGTGACATCACAGGCACCAGAGCACATCACAGCCCTGCTCCTTGTGATTCACAGGTACCAGAGCACATCACAGCCCTGACCCTTGTGATGTCAGAGGTAGTAAAGCACATCAGTGCCCTGACCCTTGTGATGTCACAGGCACCAGAGCACATCATAGCCCTGTTCCTTGTGATGTCACAGGCACCAGAGCGCATCACAGCCCTGACCCTTGTGATGTCACAGGCACCAGAGCACATCTCAGCCCTGCTCCTTGTGATGTTACATGTCAGTGTCCGAGGGGCTCTTTATCGGCGCGAGACCTCCTCCGACTGATATGTAGGTGGTGGTTCTGGATTCGAGGTTTTTCCTGAGGCCGCTGGAGAAAGAGACACTGCACGAGGCGATCTTCTGTTGTTGTTTTTCATGGCTGTTTATTGTATCTTATCTACAAAATGTCCCAGCCAGGCTGACAGACGTCCACTCCGCTAGGTGACCATGATCAAATGCCCCCCTGCGAGATGCAGAACCCTATCTTTTATACTCTAGACTACGTCTTCAATATTTACAATTACCTTCCAATACAGTACAACCTTATTACACTGTCCAGTTTTGTCCCCATCCAACCTGTGGCTGCCAGCATGTCATCCAACATGGATGGCACAGAGAAGAAGGAGGAAGTGGCACACCACGCCCCAAATTCTCCATGCTGGCCACATGGCCCTTATCATAAACAATCCAAAAATTTACTTATTCTACATTCTAATACTCTAATTTACACTTTACTTATTTTTGTGACTTGTAATTCTTCCTGCAATGTTGGCAGATTGTCCCAAGGGGTTAAATTCAGCCCCTGAGACACCTGGGTCTCATTCCAGGGTCTCTGAGACGCCTGCCAGGGGGGTTTTTCCATCCCCAGAGGAGTCAGGGAAACGTCCTGGACTCCCACATCTCCCCTCTCTGTTTGCACTAAAAAGACCTTCTTTTACAGCTTTGTTCATGGCCCATGGAATGCAGTGCACTTGATGATGCATGGCAAAGTCAGCAGAAGAATTACAAGTCCCATCAATATATAAAAACCTACTTTCAAAAATCTTTTTTTCCACAAAGGAGAAAGATCAAAACGATTAAACAAACCAAATACAATTGACAAAAGAATGGAATACAAATACTATCTGAACAAACATGTTTCACTTTCAATTTTTAAGTTCTTTATATGTTGCCTGAAGAGGAGTTCTCAATCTTTGTTTCTGATCCAATCTGTGAGCTTTCCTCTTCACTTTCCAGGGTTAGCATCTGCTTGCATCCGTGCTCGACATGACTTCACATATTTCACTGACATCCAGTTCAGCTCTCTCCCTGTGGAGACATAAGCAAAAACCTTTCCTCCAAATGATTAATTTGAAGGACCAATTTAATTTTCCCTGTGTTGGGGGCTGGGGTTTTGTTCCTTTAATGTATGAGTTTGGAGAATTTTTTCCCATTGTAATGCTAACAGAACCCGCCGGCTGTGCCCAGGGTTTGTGATGGCCCTGGACGGGCGGGTGGGTGGGACCGGAGCTGCTCGGAGGACCGCGGGGGTTTCCGGGCGGAGCTACCCAGAAGAGCGCGCGGGCTGGGGCAGGGGCACTGCGGCTTCCGGCGAGAGAGGAGTGAGGAGGCACCCGCTTGGCCCGCACCGCACGTGGGGGAGAAGCAGACAGCCAGACCCTGCTGCCATCAGCTGTCCTGCTACCTCGGAGGCACTGCTGACCACCAAAGACCAAACGCTTCTTGCCTTTTGGGAATACAGCTGATCTCCAGACACAACAGTGAGTGAGGAGCTGCTCCCACCTGAGCCAGCCCGGCCTCGGCTGCTTCTCCCCCCACCTCTCCTCGCTCCCGCCTGCGCTGCAGTGTGTTACACGTGTTACAGCCCCGGGGACGGACACAGACCGAGTGTGTCCGCGTCTAAAGAAAGGACTAGAACCGGGTTATTTTCTTCTGTTCTTTTTGTCAGTAATTTTAATAACTGTTGTTGTTTTCTACTTGTGCTGTGAGTTAGAGTAGTAAAGAGCTGTTACTTTTACCTCCTTATCTCTGCCTTGAGTCCTTGCTTTGAAACAATTATAACACTCGGAGGGGGTGAAACTGATTTCTCTATTTCAAAGGGAAACTTCTGCCGTTTATTGGCAGAACCCTGTCCTAAAACCAGGACAGATTTTGGCGCCCAACGCGGGGCTGAGGGCATTAAAAGGCGAGTTAAGAGAGGAGTAGCAGCTCTTCCGCAGCAACATGTTGTCTAGTTTAATCTGGTTTGGGCTCCACGTAGTCACAGATATTTCTCTCCCATTTGCAAGCCCTTTTTTGAATATGGGCCCCCTCACCAAATTCATTGTAGCTATGATCCGATTTGTGTGGTGGATTGATTATGTCAGGAATTCATGGGTTTTTAATTTTTTCTGGAAATTTGCCACATGGATCCAGAGCTATCGTACTCTAACTGCATGTTTCTGGGATTATTTCAACAATGGTACTTACTGTGAGGCAATGAATGCAAGGGAAATTTTCTCCCAACCTGTCACCCAGTTTTTTGAGGCTACCCCACCAGTTTTCAAGGATTTCAGATTTGCTTTAATTGCTAGTATTATTATTCCGTGGCTGGTGTTGCTGATGGGCCTGCTTTACTTAGCATTCAGAAACAAGGGAATACTGGCTTGGATAACAACCCTGAAACATGCTGCCCCAGAGCCTGCCCCTGTCCCAGAGACTAGGGATGCTGCCCCAGAGCCTGCCCCTGTCCCAGGGAATAGGGATGCTGCCCCAGAGCCTGCCCCTGTCCCAGAGACTAGGAATGCTGCCCCAGAGCCTGCCCCTGTCCCAGGGAATAGGGATGCTGCCCCAGAGCCTGCCCCTGTCCCAGAGACTAGAGATGCTGCCCCAGAGCCTGGTTTTGCCCCACAGCCCACTGCAGAAATGAACCAGCCAGAGTGGGTGGGGGTTCTAGTGAAGGAGATACGGGACATGGGCCAGGTGTTGAAGGAGCACCTTTCCCCAGCTAGTGAGAAACCCTCCCCCTGCCCTAAAGAGGGAGAGTCTGATGGTGCTGCAGTGGAACCCGTAGATGTTACATCTGTCCAGGTTCCAGCTGGATCACAGGGGCAGCCACAGCCAGCAGCAGTTGCCCCTGTGGAAACTAGGAAATCTAAGATTAAAACAAGGCACCTAGATAAGTGGGGATCAGCCAGGAGGGTCCTCACAGTCAGCAAGGGAGCCAGAGGTTGAGATTGTCACCGAGTCTCTCTCATATGACACTCTCCGTAACCTGCGAAAAGACATTGTGCGACGGGGCCGTGAGCCTTTTACAACCTGGTTACTTCGTGTCTGGGACCTTATGGGGAGAGGTGTACAGCTGGATGGCACTGAGGCTAGGAATTTGGGATCCTTGTCCCAGGACTCAGGTGTGGACCAGACATTCGTAAGGGAGCAAGGCCTCCTTTCCCTTTGGGAACGGCTTCTAATGAGTGTGAGAGAGAAGTTTATCCACAAAGAGAGAATGCAGGAGCACCACCATAGAATGCGCTGGAAGACCATTGAGGAAGGGATCCAGCAGCTGAGGGAGGTGGCAGTATTAGAGGTACTCTTTGGGATGGATGGACAGCATGACAATGACCCTGACAAGGTCAGGTGCACAGGGCAGATGTTGTGGGATCTGGCAACCCTGGGGCCATCTGAATTTACTACCTACATTGCACTGATTAAGGCTGATGACCACCGAGAGACAGTAGGTTCTGTTGCCAGCAAGCTCAGAAATTTTGACAGTATGATTAATGGCCCGATGCAGGCCAAGGTCTCTGCTGTGGCCAGGGACCTCCAACAGGTCCAAGAGGAGCTGAAGGGGATGAGAGGGTTGAAAGGAGAGGTGAGGGAGATTATAAGGGAGGAGATAAGTAAGATCAATGCAGCGCCAGTACGAGTCACAGGCCCCAAATCTCACACCCAACGCCCCCCAGCTAGGGACAGAAGATACTCCTCACGAACTGACCTGTGGTTCTTCCTGTGAGACCATGGGGAAGACATGGAAAAATGGGATGGGAAGCCCACTTCTGTCCTGGCAGCACGGGTACGTCAGCTCAGGGAGGGAAAATCCAACTGAGGGAACCGTGCTAAAATGAAGGTAGCCTCGACCTCCCACAACCAAGGTGCAGGGTACTACAGAAGGGAGGATGATCTGTCAGATCCCCTGGAAGGGACCTCCACTATGTATGCCCAGGAAGGAAATAATAACCAGGGCTAGAGGGGCCCTGCCTCTAGCCAGGGAGAGGCATGGGATAACAGGATCTACTGGGTAGTGTGGGTGCGATGGCCTGGCACATCAAAGCCACAGAAACATAGAATGTTAGTTGATACTGGTTCAGAATGCACCCTGATACCATCAGAACATGTGGGGAAGGTACCTGTTTCCATTGTTGGGGTGACAGGGGGATCACAGGAATTTACTTTGCTGGAAGCTGAGATTAGCCTGACAGGGAAGGGGTGGCAGAAACATCCGATTGTAACTGGCCCAGGGGCACTGTGCATTCTAAGCATAGACTTCCTCAGGAATGGTTACTACAAAGATCCAAAGGGACTCAGGTGGGCTTTTGGAATAGCTGCTGTAGCGGCAGAGAGTATTAAGCAGTTGAACACCTTGCCTGGACTGTCAGAAAATCCATCTGCAGTGGGACTCCTGAAAGTGACAGAGCAACAGGTACCAATTGCCACCATGACAGTGCACTGCCGGCAGTACCGGACAAATCGAGATGCTGGGATCCCCATCCACAAGATGATCCGTGAGCTGGAGAGCCAAGGGGTGGTGAGCAAAACCCACTCACCCTTCAACAGCCCCATCTGGCCTGTGCGCAAGTCTGAGGGGGAATGGAGATTGACTGTGGACTATCGTGCCTTGAATGAAGTGACTCCACCGCTGAGCGCAGCCGTGCCGGACATGCTGGAACTGCAGTATGAGCTGGAGTCCAAGGCAGCGAAGTGGTATGCTACCATTGACATTGCCAATGCATTTTTCTCCATTCCTTTGGCAGCAGAGTGCAGGCCTCAGTTTGCTTTCACCTGGAGGGGTGTGCAGTACACCTGGAACCGACTGCCCCAGGGGTGGAAACACAGCCCTACCATCTGCCATGGGCTGATCCAGGCTGCACTGGAAAAGGGTGAGGCCCCAGAACATTTGCAATACATTGATGACATCATTGTGTGGGGGAACACGGCAACAGAGGTCTTTGAGAAGGGAGAGAAAATCATCCAGATTTTGCTGGAAGCTGGCTTCACCATCAAGAAAAGCAAAGTCAAAGGACCTGCCTGAGAGATCCAGTTCCTGGGAGTGAAGTGGCAAGACGGACGGCGCCAGGTCCCCACTGAAGTCATTAATAAGATCACTGCAATGTCAGCACCAGCAAGCAAGAAGGAAACACAAGCTTTCCTAGGTGCCATAGGCTTTTGGAGAATGCATATCCCTGAGTACAGCCAGATTGTGAGCCCTCTCTACCTGGTCACCTGAGCCAGCCCGGCCTCGGCTGCTCCCCCCCCCCACCTCTCCTCGCTCCCGCCTGCGCTGCGGCACGTGTTACAGCCCCGGGGACGGACACAGACCGAGTGTGTCCACGTCTAAAGAAAGGACTAGAACCGGGTTATTTTCTTCTGTTCTTTTTGTCGGTAATTTTTAATAACTGTTTTTGTTTTCTACTTGTGCTGTGAGTTAGAGTAGTAAAGAGCTGTTACTTTTGCCTCCTTATCTCTGCCTTGAGTCCTTGATTTGAAACAATTATAACACTCGGAGGGGGGTGAAATTGATTTCTCTGTTTCAAAGGGAAACTTCTGCCGTTTATTGGCAGAACCCTGTCCTAAAACCAGGACAATGGGGTACCATTTTAAAGGCAGGCTGCTGAAAACACAGGTCTCTTTATCTCATTCTTGTTCAATATTCCAGTCTCAAAACAGAGAGAGCTTCATTTCCCCGAGGCAAAAAAAGTCTTCACCTCAAGCACCTAACCTCCCCAAGTATATTCCACAGTTTAAAGGAATTTTAGTAAAGTCACAATCCCCTAGAACCCACAAAAAAATGTTTTCAGCTACTTATCAGTGGTGTCTTTTCACCCTCTTCTATCAGGGATCTTGTCTTCATTCCGCTGACTTCTGTAATTCTTCTTGCTTTATTCCTTTCGTTCTGGGGAACTCAGGAAAATCTAGAGTCTCATCCAGGAACTAAGAGTTAAACTTGTATCCAGAAAGTAAGGAGCCAGGCTGAAGCCATGCTGGGAAAAACGTGGCCACAAAGGGGACTACGTGGAGATGGCTGGACCTCCTTCTGCTGCGTGCTTGGCTGGAACCTCTCTTCTCAGAACAGGGGGAAAGGAGAGCCTAGGTAGCTCTCCCATCCCCCACTCGGCCATGCTGCATGGAGAGGAAAATCCGGGATGAGCAGGAACCGGGGAGCCGAGCCGCGGCCCCCACCGAGCCCAGCTGGGGCCAGGCCGGGCCGGGCTCTGCCAAGCCGGGCCACATGGAGCTGCCCCTGCCAGGGGCTGGGCCAGACTGGGCCGAGCCGGGTCCGCCCGGGACTGGGGCCCGTGGGGCCAGAGCCGGGGCTGGGCTGGGTCCACCCCGGGGCCTTGCCGGGGATTGGGCTGCACGAGGGTCGGGCAGGGCCCCATGCCAGGGGCCCGGAGACCCCCCCAGAGCTGCTGCTCACCTCCCCGACCGGAAGGCAAAAGACCCAGCCAACCCTTTTTCCCTGTGATTTGTGAAAATGAAACAATCTTCCAATTGGTTTCCTTGGCTGTCAATCACCAACCCAGGTCTCTGATTGGTCCCTGCAGCCTCAGGGAAGGCTCCCAGAGAGGGGACTGTTCTCCTGTTTCAGTCCCTTGTGCTCTTCAAGAGGCTCCCCTGGGGCCTGGGCTTCCCTCCCCCTCCCTGCTCCACGTGTCCCCAGCACAAATGGGAAAAGAATAAACTAGTGAGAAGATCCAAAGGAACATAGACAATGCAACCAGAAACCCATTCTTTGAAAAATTGGACTATCCCCAGAAATCATTTGTATTGTCATTGATAGAAAGGGTGAAGAGTTTAGAGTAAGGAAGACTCGCCTTACTTCCTCCTCTTAAGACCCCTCCCCATGTAAACAACCCCAGACTTAATTTAAGAAGTCAATCACGCATGCTTAATAGCTATTCGAGCTAATTACCATTGAAAGCAGGGGATGGGAGGGGCTGTTATTATGAATATGTATGTGTTTGAATCTTTTGTTAATAAATAGACGTTGTGATCACCTGTGATTTTGCAGTGCGTATTAGAGGATTACCTCAAGCTGCTGCCCAGCTTTGAATAAACATACACTTTCTAACTTTAAATTGTTAGAGAGTCTTTTGTCCGTCACAGTTGAGTATCAGTATTAGACCAATACTCATATTTTGGTAAATCAGTGGTTTGATATTTTAAATCATGGCTAGAAGAATAGAAGGAATCCCCCCTCCCTCAGTGCTTTGGACTGGATCATTGGGAATTTGTGAATCCAGTGAATTATTGGATAGAAAGAGGAAATTATAAGGTTCATCTGGAAGGAATATATAGAACCTCAGCAGGAAGACTGGTAGCTTTAGACTGGGAACAGTCTGCACAAGAGCGTCTGGACATTCAAGAGAGGAGAAGTGGAATAGCTTGCCTGTGTGGGTGTTATGAGGCTTTTGGGGCTTCTAGAAGTTGGCACCCTGTGTGGTTACTTTTACAGTGTAGGACTTGTGAAAAATGTTAGTAATGTTCCTCTGTGAGATGGCAAAGGCCATGCCCTCAGTGTAAATCAAGGCGTCCTAACAAGCTGATTTTGAACCTAATATTCTAAAGATTGTGTGTGGAAAATCACATTTAGTACCTGCAACTTGGGCGTGTGTGTGGGAGGAAAATTGGGAAAGGACTGTGAGTCTGTGTGGAGAGAAATTTGGGTGAAAGCATGGTAACACAAGAAGAATGAGATAATGGGTACTAGTCGAAGCAAGGAGATTTCTAAGGCTAGACATTTAGGCTTTGTTTTGACACTCTGGAAAGAGCTAGTAGGAGACGGGGACACTGAAAATAAGTGAAGTTTGATCAAATTTTGCATGCAATGATGGCCTCTTTATAAGCTGGGAGAAGGTCTCAGATGGCCACCAGCTGGAACTTTAGATAGTGAGATTTTACTGCAGGAGAGGACAGAAATGGGAGGAAGTGACATATGCAGATATGTTTTTCTCTCTCAGGAATCATCCCAAGTAGCAGAGAGATTGCAGCATCAGACCCCCTCTGATCCCTTGGTATTGGCCCTTGAAAAGGACAGTAAGGTTAATAGAGGGAAACCTAGGCAATGCTGCAGTCTGTGTTCAATAAACTAGCTCTGTACCTGTTCTGATAAGGTTTATCAAACAAGAGGTACAAAACAGGAATTAAATTACCTGTACAGACCACCCCTGAAAAGTCAAAGGAAAAGGAAGATTCAAAGGGATCATTATCTCCTGTCAGTACTCCAGCTCCCTCAAGAAAGAAACAAGCTGAGCCATCTCCTTCCTCACTTACCCCTAAATCATATCCCCGATTGCTTAACAGTGATCATGAATATAGTGAAGATGAGGATTTTCCCCCAAATGGTCCTATAGCATCCTGGACCAGAAAACAAACATAAGAAAACATACAAGCACCTTTACAAGTGGCAATAGGACTCAGGGCAGGGAGTGTGGTGGTTAAAATACTGTTTTCTACCAATGATTTGGAGGCATGGGAAAGAGTATGGAAGTAAAAATCAAATGGGTTAAAAGCTTAGCTGAAGGATAGAAGCTGTATATATAATGATTAGGGTAGAAGCAGTGTAGAAAGTGGCTGAGCCAGTAGAGCTAAGACAATAAATCACTTGCTTGGCTGTGTTGTGTCAAGAAAGACAGTTAGGATATTGTTATAGTGAAGAAACCATAACTGCACCGGGACCCCAAAACCAGCCAGTACCAGGTTGGGACCTTGAGCTGTGGCCAAAGGACCAGAGAGCCTGCCAACAAGACAAAGGTGCAAAGTTGAAGGTGAGGAAGACTCCCTGACTTTATCATTAGGAGACCACTGACCCATTTCAAACACCCACCAACCCATTTGAAGGAAGGAACTGCCCAAGAGTAAAACAACTTTGAGCTAATTGTAATACAAAGTGGGGCTAGGGGGGATTCGGTTATGTATATGTATAGGTGTACTGGATAATGACATGAATATGTAAGACTTGTGGATAAAAGAAGGCAAGAGCCCTGTGTACTTCGCACATCCTTGTGAGAGATTTCCCTCGGGTGTGCCTGCCATTGTAATAAACATACCATTTTGTAACTTTAACTGGTAAGAGAGTTTTCTTTCTGCATCAGAAAGCTCACAGCTCTTGAGCAACCTGGAAATTCCTGGAATCTATTAATTCATGTTCTACTGAGGATGGATCCTCAGCAGCATGGAGGTTCCCTGATGAATTCTAGTTCTCCTGAGGCTTGTTCAGTCTTCAGCTCTTCAGTTCAGGAATTCAGTGACAAAGGCTCATTAAAATTTCCAAACACCCAAACAAGACAAACCCCTGGCAATAATTTAAGTCTTTAATTCTTCTATGGTTAAATAAACAGTTTTCAGAAGTGTATTCAGAGAGAATACACTATATTAAAAAAAATACAGGAGTTTTATTAATTCTGTTTAGTTTTGTTTTCCTATTTATAGATTGATACCAACAATCTTCAGTTGATATTGATCCTGAGCACCTCCTAATGCAGTCTGAACAGATATGAAAATAAAAACCCTTTATGTGTGACAATCAAACAGACTCAGTCCCTACCCCCACCCCATCATTTCCCTCATCCAACCCCTGGGACTCAGAACATCCTTGTGCAAATCTGAGCTTCCTCCACCCCAGGCTGTGCCTGCAGCTTTCAGCTCCTTGGCACCAACTCCCACCTGCTTTCCTTGGAGAAGGAGCTGCCCGACACACAGAGGGATGTGCATTCATTGTCAGCAAACAAACCAAGGGAAGGCACAGCTCCATAAATAAGAGAAGTCCAGCCCAAGGAATGCTGGGCATTGGAGCCCCATCCAGGGATGTCCCCAGGGCTCAGGACTGGGGCCAGGGCAGTTCAATCTCTATTGCTGATCTGGATGAGGCCATCGAGGGCACCCAAGTGTCAGTGTCCAGGTGAGCCCAAGCTGGCTGGGAGTGTGGCTGTGCTGCAGGGCAGGAAGCTCTGCAGAGGGATCTGCACAGGCTGGAGCTGTGGGCCCAGGACAACTGGATGAGGTTCACCAAGGCCAAGGGCCGGCTCCTGCCCTGGGCTCACAACCACCCCAAATCCCTGGCTGTGCCCTGCCCCTGATCCCCAGAGCCTGTCCTTTTTCCCTCATCCCAGCATGACCAGGCACTTTCTGGCACAAGGGAGCTCTGCTGTGGGGATGGAGGGAGGTGCAAGTGCCACCACTGCAGTGGGAACCACAACTCATCAGGGTTGTGTCCTTTGGGGGTCAGAAACTGGTGTGTTTCAGAGGCACAGAATGTTTCTCTTCATGGTCAACATAAAAAACTGTAACAATTATATAATTTAATAAACATCAAAATACTTCCCTCAACTGTGTGCAATGTCAAAGCAGTATCTGATGTGTCCACAATGCACAAGGTATTTCATTACAGGAATAGTTTTAGACGAAGACATTAGAAAGGGTTATTCTATGATAGATATAAACACAATTAAGATGTTGACTGATGTGGAATGATCAGAGAAGAACTGGAGGAGGAAATCTGGGAGCAATGGGAAGGCCATAGAACCACCTGGTCTAGTGAAGAGATGTCCTTAGACAGGGCTATTTAAACAGGAGAGGTGGAAACACCCAAATGAAGAGGAACATGTAATAATAGACACTATAATGGCAACACAGGTAGAGGGGAAGATCAGTATTTCTTCTCCTGCCTCAGTACACTTTCAGGAAGTTTCTGTTCTCTCCTGGTGGGAAACCTTTGACATTTCTTAAAATACTCAAGTGACCCAGCTTATGAGATGTGCTCGTGCACCTTGCAAGTGTCAGGTCCCCTACAGCCCCAGAGGGCTCCTGTCCTATAAACATCTGCTCCAGCCCATTCCAAAATTGAGAGTAGCATCGTTCCGGGATCATCAGGGAGTTGAGTTTGGAAGGGACCTCAACAAGTTTTTAGTTTTGGTTCTTTGGGGGTCAGGAACTGGTGAGACTCAGAGGCACAGAAAAATTTCTCTTCATGGCCAATATAAAAAATTGTAAACAGCGTATAATTTCAAATGCATCAAAACCCTTCCCTCAGCCATGTGACCCAGCAGGCTCTGATGTGCCCACTTATCCACAGGGGATATCCATACAGCAACCTTTTCAAATAAAGACAAAGGTAATTTTAGAAGACATAAGTGCAATTAAGATGTTGACTAATGAGTTATTTAAAGTACTGAAAGACTGGGCAACTCCCTAAGGCTCAAAGTGGGAAGACACTCAATTGAGAGGCATTGGAATGCCCAGAGTGGAGCTAGAGGTGGAAATCTGGGAGCAATGGGAATGACATAGATCCAGCTGGTTTAGTTAAGTGATGTCCATAGACATGGCCATTTAAATAGGAGAGGTGGAAACTCATGAATGAAGAAGGACATGAAATAACAGACTGAATATTGGTGACACAAATAGAGGGAAAGATCAATATTTCTTCTTCTGGCATTGTACAATTGCAGGTAATTCCTGCTCTCTTGCTGTAGGAAAACTTTGACATTTCTTAAAAGTACTCAAATTACCCCACTAATCACCCCACAAGCTGCAGGTCTTGTACAGCCCTGGAGGTCTTCTGTTCCAAAAATACCTGCTCCTATCTAAAACAGGTACCAGCACTGTTCCAGGATCATCAGAGAGCTGAGTTGGAAGAGACCTCAGTAAGTCAGCAGCCCAATCTATAAGAAACAGCCCCAGACCAAGTGGTTCAAGAATTGATTTGGTCTCAATTTGAAAATCCCAAAGGACAGGGATGGGGAAGCATCTTAGAACCTGCCTGAGCCCATGGGAACAAAGGCTTTCTACATGTCCTGCCCGATGTTCTCTTGAATCACGAAAAGCAATAACAAAATACCTTTCAACAGGGTTAGCCAAAAGGATATGTTTATTTCAGTGCTGGACGAATGCATGGGATCTCTCCCAAAAACATGCACTCTCTTCAGTAGCTTTTAGCCCTCTATTTATTCACAAAAGTCACGCGTATTCTAAAACACCTAGACATATTTATTACCTCTCACTGCCCGTTCTCCACTCGGTATTAAAATTAGTTGCATACTCGTTGTGGTTGCGTAGCCTTCCCTTGATATTGAGTCAGTGGTCTTTAAATGAGTCTGAGGGCTTCATGAGATGAAGCAAGGACTGTCTACCTGGCTCTGAACTTTTTACCTCTGTCTTGTTCCTATGACTACCTAACCTGCTGGTCCCTCCATTCCGGAGCTCACTAATTTCAGTGTCAAAAATTATGATGTGTATTTTAACTAGTTCTGAATGTTAAACAATCAATCTTTGTCAACTTCATGATCTTCTACTAAGCTATCTACCTTTATGGGTTACATTCCTAACCTCTAGCTTCTAAGCTTCCTAAGATATCACATAATTTGTTCCCCAGACATACAATTCTTTAGTCTGCAACAGAATACTATGGCTCATTCTCCCCTTTTCTATAAGCTTAGTAAATTCTTTTACTAATACCCAAATTCTTTGCCTTCATACCGAGGTACAGTATCTCTTAATGCTGCATGATATGCTTTTGGTAATGAAGTTAGAATGGCTACTTGTCGTAATATTCTCCAATTCCAAACAAATATTATAATAGACATAATCAAGCTGATGCCAACCACAATTATTAATACCATAAATGGATGAACCTGTGTGTTGAGTATCCCAGTCGCTTTTGGTGACCATCCAAAGAGCACATCCCGCCAACGATGAGATGTGTCTGCTTCCAACCTTTTAAAAACTTTCCATATGGCTTCTGTTATGGCATATTGTGATCAGAATCTTTCTTCTCATGTTCCTAATTTCTTTGAAAATTTCCTTTAAGTCCTTGTGTTTCAATAGCTGCTTGACTAAATTCATCCCAGTAGGTACAGGCGATATTTCCTGTACAGCAACAAGATTTGCTTTTATATATTGGTGCAATATCACAGGTGCTTGATAAGAAAAGTCACAACCTTCAATTTTAATAAAGTTGCAAATACACAGATTGGACTGGGTTTCATTTATAGTTAATTCCTCTACCCAAATGGTGGAGCATGATGTTCTGAGACACAGACAACCCTGGCCTGGGTACACAAGTAAGGTAGTCTGGTTGGCAGAGTGAACTTCAAAGTAGCAAATGCTTTGCTCTGTATTGAGGCAAGTATCTTGGTCGTTATTTATGTTTCCTTCACATATAAATCCCAATTGTTTCCTCATGGTACAAGACTCTATATTAATATTTCCCTTTGGCCTTTCATGCCCACATCCTGTGTTCAGAAGGGTATAGGATGGCTCCTTCATGGTTTAATCCTAAGGTAATTATTGGATGGACCTGGCTCACTGATGCATTATGTATAGTTAAAACAAAGGCAGTTACCATACTTGCTACATGATCATAGGTAAAATTGACTAGGACCCACCATGACTGAAATTCTCTTTGTAAATCAGAAGTATTATCCCAAACTATTCTGTGAATCTCAGCAGGGAATGTGCCTTCACCATCTTCCCTGATAATCAAGGCAGATACCAATTGCATCCATAGTTGTGCTTGCACACATGCAAGAGCTAAAGACATGTTTTCGCTAGCTGCACCCATGGCTTTCACTATTAGTCCATGAACTTGTTCTTCTATACTGTCCCATTCTGGTAATATTTTGGACAATTTTGACTGACTAGTACCTAAGGCTAGTAAAGAAGAACGTAAGGGTTGTTGTAATTTAACTACATATCTCCCAATTGTACTATATATATGTGGTGTTGCATTAACTTTAGTCACAGATATGGCCATAATCATGAGAAATACAGTTCTCCAGGCTAATATTTCTATCCAAAATCTATTCATCTTCCTCAAGTAAGTTTGAATTTCAGTTCATTATCACCTAGTGTTGCTTTCCAATGAGCTTCTGGAGCTTTCTTTACTCGTGTATGATGAATCCAAGCGTTCAGTTCTTTAATCTTGATTGCAGTATTATTGGTGAGAAGCACCTGGAATGGTCCTTCCCACTGAGGCTCCAGGGTCTTTTCTGTAAAAGACTTAACATACACATAATCTCCAGGTTGCGTGTCATGTACTGGGCCATCTAGTTCCCTGCTTCGAGCCCCAAGCACGTTTCTCAATTTCTCTGAGTTGTTTGTTCAGGGCCACCATATATCTGTGTGGGGTTTCTTCCTCTACTTGGGCCGATGTTCCCTGTTGTACCCCACATGGTCTTCTATAGATAATCTCAAAAGGACTTATTTTTTCTTTTGTCCTTGGTTTAGTCCGGATCCGTAACAACGCTAATGGAAGAGCCGGGGGCCAAGGTAATTGAGCTTCTTGTCCTAATCTTGCAATTTGCTGTTTAATCAAATGATTCACTTTTTCTGCTTGGCCACTTGAGTGAGGGTGATAGGGGGTGTGAAGTTCCCAGTCTATGCCAAACAGGTGGCTAATTTGCTGTACAACCTTTGAAATGAAATGTGGCCCTCTGTCTAAGAATAATGTGGCTGGAACTCCAAAGCGTGGTATTATTTCTTGTAACAGTACTTTGGTGACCTCTCTCACTTTGATAGTTCTGGTAGAAAAGGCTTCTGGCCACTCCCAGAAGGTGTCTATTAACACCAATAAGTATCAATGCACCCCTTTCCTTGGAAGTTCCGAAAAATCAATTTGCCACTGTTGCCCAGGCCCACAGCCTCTTCCAGTTTGTCCAAGTTTTGGTTTGGTAATATTTTTGGGATTGGTTTGGAGGCAAAGACTACATTGTCAAGGCCCTTGGATGACTGTGCCTTGTAAGTTTCTGGCAAGAATTCTGTCTCTTAAATAATTACACAAGGCATCCATTCCTCAGTGGGTTTTCTGATATTCCTCTTTTACTAATGCCCGTAACATATGGGAGGGAACTACAAGCCTTCCTTTCTCTTCTTGGGTAATGGCCTATCCTTCAGTGTTATAACTTCAATTTTCTGCTTTAATGAGACTCTTATCCTTTTTGTTATAATGTGGCTTACCTTCCAGGGAAATCTGTCCATCTGGAACTAAGGGTGATTCAATGGATACCTCACCTTTGGCTGCCTCTTTTGCCTCTCTGTCCACCAGCTCATTTCCTTCTTCCATTTCGGAGCTCACTTTCTGGTGGGCCTTAATATGCATGATAGATACCTTGGCAGGCAGCTGGACTGCATCCAGCAGTCTTACTATTATGCATGCTTAATGCTCTTTCCGTGTGAATTCAACAGTCCTCTTTCTTTCCAAATGGCTCCATGTGCATGCACAACCCCAAATGCATATTTTGAATCTGTATAGATGTTAATTTCTTTTCCCTTTACCAATTCCAAGGTACGGGTTAAAGCAATTATTTCAGCCTTTTGTGCAGAAATGTTTGTTGACAACTGTCCAGACTCTATCACTTCTCTGCAAGTAGTAATTTCATACTTCAGCATGCGTCTTCTCACTGATGACATAACTGCTTCCATCAGTGAACCAGGCCTCAGTGTTCTCAAGAGGAGTGTCCTTCAAGTCCATGCAACTGGAGTAGGTGGCCTCAATGGCCTCCAAGCTATCATGGACCACTGGTTCTCATGTATTCCCACTGAGGAAGGAAGCTGGGTTCACAAGGTTAGTGACTTTAATCTCAACATCATCTTGTTCTAGTATTATAGCTTGGTACTTCAGGAATCTCTGTGGGGAGAGCCAATGTCCCCCTTTTATTTCCAATACTGCAGATACTGTATGGGACACTAGCACAGTCATCTTCTGGCCCAGGGTTAATTTGCATGCTTCCTGAATGTTCAGTACCACAGCAGCAACTGCTCTAAGACACCCTGGCCGCCCTTTGGCTGCTGCATCTAGTTGCTTAGAAAAGTAAGCAACCACCCTTTGATAAGGGTCAAGGTCCTGTGCTAGTATTCCCAGTGCGATCCCCTGCTTCTCATGAGAAAACAGGAAAAATGTTTTACTCACATCTGGAAGTCCCAAGGCTGGGGCTGAGATGGGGGCTTTCTTTAAGTGGTTGAAGGCTTCTTCTATCCATTGGAGGTTCTTGCTCCCTTCTGTCATCAGGGCATACTGGGGTTTAACCAATAGTCCATAATTGTAAATCCACAGTCTGCACCACTCTGTCATTCCCAGAAAGTTTCTCAGTTCTTTCACTGATTGGGGTCTTGGAGTCTGGCATATTGCCTCTTTACGACCTTGCCCTAGAGTCCTCTGTCCAGCACTGATCTCGTAGTGCAAATAGATAACTGTTTGTTTCACCATCAGAGCCTTCATTTGAGATACTCTTGTAAACCTGAAAAGTTCAAGAGGCTTACTGTCTAGTTTATACATGCTTTTTGGGTTTGAGTAGCTATCAGGAGGTCATTCTCATACTGCAACAGCTGCCCTTCTCCTGATGGGGCTTCCCAGCATTCTCGGTCTCTTGCAAGTTGTTCTCTGAATATCGTGGGGCTATTTTTGAAACCTTGGGGCAAAACTGTCCCATGTGAGCTGAGTCTTGCGACTTGTCTTTGGGTTTTCCCACTCAAATGCAAAGATTTTCTGACGGTTTTTATGGAGAGGAAGGCTAAAGAAAGCATCTTTCAAATCTAAAACTGTGAGCCAGGTTAGATCAGGGGTCAAGTATGTTAACAATGTATATGGGTTTGCGACCACTTTCTGTAACTCCTCAGTTATTTTGTTAACAGATCGCAAATCCTGTACTAATCTATATGATCCATCAGGCTTTTTAACTGGTAAAATGGGAGTGTTAAAGTCAAATTGGCATTCTTTTAATAATCTTATCTGCAAAAAGTTTTCAGTTATTGAGCTGATTCAGTCCCTGTCCTCCTTTTTCAGGGGATACTGTTTGACCCTAACTGATTGCTTCCCTTCCTTAAGCTTGACCTGCACAGGGGATGCATTCTTTGCCCTTCCAGATGTGCTAGGGGCCCACACTCCTGGAAATACCTGATCCATTATTTTCTTGTGACTTTCTTCTTCATCCTTAGTTTTATCCTCATTAATTGTCTAATCAACTCTTAACATTAGGCTTAGTACTTCCACATACTGTTGATCCTTAACTTCCAAAAGGATCTCTCTGTTTGAAATATGATTTTTGCTTCTAGCTGTTTGTCCTGGGTTGATTGTTGCGTCTGCCTGTTCCCCTTTTCCCCCTCGCCATCTGCGCGGGCTGCCGCCGCTGCTGCCACCCCTCTCCCGAGGGCTTTTGCTCTCTGCTGCTTAGCCACGCTGCTAGCTAGCTCCCCTTAGCTGCTTGCTTGCTCGCTTTTTTTTGGCTTTTTTTTCTCCCTTCTTTCCTTTTTTTCCCCAAGATCATCAGTACCGGCTTTGGATGGAAACTCCTCAGGAATTTTCCTACAGAGCCTGCCAAAGAAGCTTTTTTCACCCTTCCCAGCAGAGACTGTCTGAGCTCATCATCCTAACTCACCTTGATGAAATGTTTTTTTTTTTGTCATGTGGGATTGTTTTTCCTTGTGTTGGGAAGTGTTTTTTCTTGTTAATAAATAGGTTTTTTCCACTTTCCCTCTGAGAAAAATTCTTCCCGAACCCAGCAGGGGGAGGAATTGTGGGGGGTATATTCTCTGGGGGGAGGTCCTTTGGAGGTCTTCCCCCAGTTTTGTCCTAAACTGGGACAAATCAATTTGGTGGCCCATACGGGGAAACCAGAGAAAGTGGAATGTCCCGGGTTGATTGTTGTGTCTGCCTGTTCCCCTCTTCCCCCTCGCTGTCTGCACAAGCTGCCGCTGCTGCTGCCGCCCCTCCCCCCGGGACACTGTTCCAATCCATCTCTACCCAAAAGTGGTTTTGGGGTATAGGGCATGTATAGGAAATTGTGAATCCTCCCACTGCTTCTCAACTTCATATTTTAATGGACTGCAGAAGTATGCTTTCTCCATTTAGCCAGTTGCCCCTCTTACCACATCATAATTATCTGTTACAGGCATTAGACCCTTATACAACACTGAATATTGTGTGGACATTGTTGAAGGCCTAGGCACATTTTAGCCAGGCTTTTTCTCAGGTTCTGAGTCTTCTTCTCAGGCCGTGAGACTTTCTCAGCTCCAGCCAGGATTTTTCCCAGGCTAGAGGCTTTTCTCTACTGTAAACAGAAGAGAAAGAATTATAACAAAAGATAAACACCTGCTGGGAAAGCCTGGACAAGAGGTGTCTCTTTCTCTGACCAATGAACTTTCTGTATTCTGTTTTTCACAAACTGTCTTATTTAAAGCCATGGCTTCCTTCAATAAACTGCTCTTTCTTGCACCAAGTAAGAGAGTGCCTTGTTGCTCTGTCCTTTTGTCGCTCTGTAACCCATTTACAACAACAATGTTGCACTTGTGTCCACTAAAAATTTCCTTTTCTTTCCTTCATTTCCTAGCTTAACTATAACCAGAGGGTCCGCCAGGCTAAGACCCTCCAGTCCTCCTCAGTTTTCTTTGATGTGTGCAACCACCCCTCCTTTCTGGGGTTCCCCCTTCTTTGTTCATCACCTTCTCTTCATTCAGGACATTGATTTTTCCAGTCACCAAATTTTCTGCAAAGTGCACCCTGGTCTTTCCTAAGGTGAGGTGGACCTTGTTTAGGTGGTCCTTGTTCACATCTCCCTTTGTCCTCCTCTCTTGCTACTGTTACCTATTTCCTTTCTTTATAATTTTCTTCTCGATTGCTAAAAACTGTCCATGTTTCTTCTAGTAAGGTCTCTGAGTTCTGTCCCCACAATGTTTCCTTGATCTTCTGGAGTTTACGCCTAATGTCCCCCATGGATTGTCCTAAAAATGAACTCACCAACTGTTGCATCTCTCCTTCTGATGCAGGACCTAAGGACTTATGATGTCGCATTCCATCTCACAATTTATCTAAAAATTCAGAGGGGCTTTCTGAAAGACCCTGCTGGACTGCGAAAAGGGCTGACCAGTTTATGGCTGTAGGTATAATAGAGAGCCCTCTCTATTCCTTTTATTATAAATTCTTGATAGTTCCCTAATATGTCTTTATGAAGTCAATTGTTTGGATCCCAATTTGGATCCTGGAGGGGAAAAATTCTTTAACATCCTGATTTGTTCGTCTGAGAGAATCTTCTGCTTAATTCCCTGCTGTTTTCAAAACTAATTGCTTATTCTGTTTCAGTTAAGGCGTCTAGCATTAGCTGGATGTCTGTCCAGTCTGGATTGTGTTGTTTAATCAAAAACTTGAATCTTTTGGAGGTACCAATCGGATCACTCTGGTAGTTTTTAGTAACTTTGTGCCATGCCTCTAAATCGTTTATAGAAAAGGGTACTTTAACTAACATCCTTGCTCCCTCTGGTCCCACTGTCTCTCGTAAGGGTGCTTGTATTATCTCTTTCGTTCGACTTCTGGTTTGAGTTGCTATGGGACTACTTTGGAGAGGTGGGCTGCTGGAGTCAGTGAGCTAGGACATTCTCTGAATCCTTCATGGAGGAATCAAGGTGCAGGGATTTAATTAAAGCCTTTGAATGGATTGAAGTATATTAAGCCACTTACACATAAAGTAGAAGTAAGTCAGTAATTTTAGTAGGAGCTGTAGAGCTTTTAGTAAGTAAAAGGTCTGGCAGTAGTAGCTTGAGTTCTAGTGAAGGTTGTAAACATACTAATATCTTCAGTAGAGGCTCCAAGCCCACAGTTGTAGACAGGACTTAGACATAATAGAGCTATAGTAAGAATATTGCTTACATTTCTTAGATAGAACAAGGTATGTCATATGTGTAGTTTATATGTAACCTGGTGTAATAAGAAATTAGGATTCTGATAGGTTGAGGTTGTAGTGGTCCAAGCTTGCATCTTAGCTTGTTGGGAAAATCCTATATAAGAGTTAGTACTGGGGAGAGTTAGTGCTTTTGCCTTTTGCCTTTCTTGCCTCTCTGCTTTGCTGCCATTGCTTTTACAGCCATCAACACCTGAGAAGATAGGAGCTGCTGCACCAACCAGGACCTTTGGGAACAGCCTCTGCTTTAACTTGGGACTCTAAACTAAACTTAGTAAGGTCTTTGATGTCTGTGAGGGTGCCTTAGAGACTGATGTGCTTCTGCAGTAAATAAACTTTTTAGCAACTATTAGCTGCTTTCTTTTTAAAGAAGTACTGACGAAGATTGTGCGTAGAGTACTGGTCCTAACCTCACAGTGGACTATGGGGAGAAGTCTGCTCGTCATCACTATCATTACTGTATGGATATGGTGCTTTGGCAGGTGAGGGAATAGGCTGCTCCATCTCTTTCTTTCCTAAGGACAGTGAGCAGGGGTTAAGTGTGATTCCCTTGGACCTGTTCCCTCTGTTTGTCTACCCTGCCTTTTAGGGCATGGCCTGAGCAAATCTGCTAATTTCTGTTCTTGTTTTTCTGCATGATAAACTTTATCAGGCTGTGTGCACCTTTGATTTGTGGAGCAGGCATCACAGCAATTCTTAGGTTTCCCTCTATTTGCCTGGTTGTCTTTTCCCAAAGCTAGTATGAAGGAGTCAGAGGGAGGCCTAATCCTACAAATTCTCTGCCATTCAGGATGATTTCGGAGAGAGGAAAACATATCAGCGTATGTCACCTCCTCCAATTTTTCTTCCCTTTTTGAAGATAACATCAAATGCAGTAAGGTTTCATAATCCAAACTCCCCGAGGGCGGCCATCAAATGGATTCTCCCAATTTATAAAGTGGCCACCATTGTGTGAAAAACTTCACAAGATTTCAATACCTCCATAACCCACAAGTTCTCACCAATGTGCCAGAATAAAGCCTAGGGGACTGACTTTAGAAATCTCCTTGCTCTGGCTGGTGCCCATTGTTCTCTCTGTTTGTTTGGTTTTGTTTTTTGTTTGTTTGTTTGTTTGTTTTCCTCAAGCTCCTTTATTTTATACCAGCTCTTTTGCTTGACCTAGTAGTCTCAGGGAACGAAAATACTGAGCACACGCAGTCCTGATTATTTCTGCTCTCTCCTCTAAGTTATTTGAAATCCCCCTTCTCCAATAGCTCAAACAGCTGGCTGCTTCCTCCTCCTATTTGACCAGGCAGAAATTCTACAAATACACCCTTGTATCTCAAATACTAAAAGTTAAACTACAAGGGGAGACTTACAATTCATTTTCCCAAGCTGGCACCATTCCCAGACTATTTCAAAAATATCAAAGTTCTCCTGCTTTAAACCTTTTCCACAGACTACACTCACAATCTCAAACTGATCATGTGCTACTTCCCAATTATAGCATCTCAGAAGCTCCAGGGCAAACCCAGGACACCTGGGTCTCCTTCTATGAAAGAGACAATACCATCTCTTGTTGCACCCTCTACAGCGGAGAAGGACCCAACTTGGATGCCACCCTGGTTCCCAAAGAAAAATCGTCAACCCACACAAAAAGCAAGGAGTTACCCCTATTAGCCCCCACTCTTGTGGGTTTCTGAGGTTATTCTCAACTGAGGGTAGTTCCCAGTCAAAAACCAAATAATTACTTGTTCGACTGTCATACACACACTCTCTCCTCCCTTTCACCTGTTTGACAACAACCCTGTCCCATCCTTCAGTTAAAAATTCACCTAATTGGAGTCCAAACCATCTAGAGAACCCTTCCCTGGATGGTTGGGTGCTTGCAGCTTGTGCCCGATCTTTGCTGACTTTTAACAATTTATTAAGAACAAACCAATGGCTCATTTTACACAAAAGTTCCCAATTCGCTGCAATTACAATTTTTAGCACAAGACGGTAGTGTTGTATCACAAATGAACTAAATGACTATTAACTTGTTTCAACTACAGCTTTCAACACAAGATGGTAGTGATGCCTCAAAAATACATGATAGTGTCCTGGGTTGATGTTATGACTAGCTCCTCTCCCTGCCTCCCCCTCCCCCGGGCTGCATGGCTGCTGCTGGCTTCTCTCCCGTCTTGCTCGCTCGCTTGCCCCCGCTTGCTACCCTGCTGGCTACTCCGGCTGCCCCTCTTTTTCTCTCTCCCTTCTTCCCCCTCCTCCAGAAGATCGGAAACGGCTCCAGAGGAAACGGATCAGAACCTCAGAGACTGCCTCTGGAAGCTTGCCAAATAAGCTCTCCGCCCTTCCCAGCGAACATCTCCGAGTTCGTCCCTCTTTCTCTCGGTGAATTTTTTTTTTTTTTTTTTTTTTTTTTTTTTGTCATCTGGGTCTGTGCTGGGAACTGTTTTCTCTTGTGTTTTGTTAATAAATAAGTTTTTTCCACTTTCCCCTGAGGAGAATTCTTTCCGAGTCCGGTGAAGGAAGGAATTGTGTGGGGGGTATACTCTCTGGGCAGGGGGGCTCCTTTGGAGGTCTTTCCCCAAATTTGTCCTAAACTTGGACAGACAGCCATCAGAATTGTCGAAAAAATCTCATCTAGCACTCTTCACAAACACACACACATAAAATCACAACCACAACAACAGTTTGCCAAAATAGCAGCAATAAAAAAGGATTTGCCCAAACTCACCCCCAGAATTGTTAGCGGTGCCCACCAGGGCATGACAAATCTTTCCACTGGCAGTTTAGACACCAGGATTCACTCAAGCCCACCCCCAGAACTTGCTAGCAATGCCCTCTAGGGCACAGCAAAATCCCTTCACCAGTGACTTAAATAGCTCCTTCTGCTTGCAAGCAACACCTTTTGGCCCACATCGTGCATAGAACATCTTCTGTGTCTCACTAATTAGCCCTCTCACCCTGGGGTAATTTAAAAATCATAAACATACCATTTTGTCCTTGGCCAGTAGACTTGTCTGTCTCCCGCACTGAAGTAGGCAGTTGAGATGGATGGCTTTTTCCACAGGAAAGAACAGTGTGAAGTCCGAGTGTTTTGGAAGAAGATGAGAGGTGGCCACCCTTGGGCCAAGCCAGCCTGACCTGTCTTTCCTGACACCTTTCCCCTGGGGAAGTCCTTGGATCTAGGGATTTTTGGAGGTGGAATCTCAGTTTTGCTTGGAATGGAAGAAGAGTTCTTTTAATTAGGAAAGCACAGAGCCCCAGTGTTTACAAAGGCAGGTGAGAGCCAGCCCTCAGGAATCCAAGGCCAGCCAGACTTGTCAGTCATGGCAGCTTTTGTCCAGGAGACATCTTTGGATATAGGGAATTCTGGAGGTGGACTCCCAATTTTAGCCATGGGCACCAGGAGGACAAAGACAGTTCTTTTCCAAAGGAAAGAAAGCACAGAGCCCAGTGTTTCAGTAGCAGATGAGAAGTGACCCTCAAGATGCCAAGGTCAGCCAGACCTGTCAGGTGGCCCCAGGAGGCCCAGCCAGCCAGACCTATTCCATGTTCCCGTGGTTCCATGAGACCCCGAAGTGTCACAATGTTCTCTTGGTTCCATGAGTCCCTGTAGTGTCACAATATTCTCCTTGTCACAATATCTCCTTGCTACAATATTCTCCTTGCTTCTGCAGTGTCACAAAGGCCCCTTGCTTCCATAAGGTCTGGCAGTGTCACCAAGGCCCCTGGGTTCCATGTGGCCCTGCTGTGTCACAATGGTTCTTGTGACAATGGTTCTCTGCTCCTTGGTTCTAGAGGCCCCACAGCTTCATCACCAACCCTTGGTTCCACAGGGGTCCTGAGTATCACAAAGATCTTCCTGATTCCATGAGGCACCAGAGTGTCACAATGGTCTCTTTGGCTCCATGAGGTTCCATAGTATCTCCATGGTGTCCCTGAACCCGCATTGTCACAACTGACCCAGGGTTCCAAGAGGTTCTGCAGTGTCGCCATGTGTCACGATCCGCCCAGTTAGAGCGGGGGTCATGAAAGGTTCTTTTAAGAATCTCAGAGGGCAAAAGATATACAGGGGACAAAACCAGTTTACCTTTGCAGAAATGCACTTTTATTGAGTGCCAAACCAAGACTGCGATAGAGAGAGAGAGAGAGAGAGAGAGAGAGAGAGGGAAGGGTCCAGGGGGGAATAGCTACCAACGGTCCGACGAATCATCGTGGAGCCAGCCAATAGAATGTCCGGCCGTTGGGGAGATCTCAGGGGTCTTCAGTCGAGAAAGTCACTTTATAGTCCTTTCCAGAGCGAGTGGCCTCTGGCCAAAAGGTGGGAAGATTTATGGACTATTGTATGTGGAGACCAGTGCTCCGTGAAGGCAGGTGGGAACAGTACGTGATCACCGGCAAAACTGCTCCAGAGCAGAGCACGGCAAGCTCATGGCCATCAAACAGTCCTTGTCATGGGACAAGCACGGCGTACCCCCATGCCTGAAGAGCCTATTGTTCTTCCACCTGTGGGAGGCTTCGTTGAGTAAACACAGTTCCACGTCCCATGACTGGTTGCTATGAGAACCCATTCTGGTTACCTGCAAACAGTCCTTTGGCAAGCATCCACCTTGGCTAGGCCAGAACTCAGGTCCGGAGTGAGTGGCGGGGTCCCAGGGTCTCAGTATCTGATGATGGTGAGGCAGATCACAGAAACTTCAGACTCTTACACCACCCCGGGACTCACGATCATCAGCAAGAGCACTTCTTTTGTGGCGTTGTTATGATGTTGTGACGTTGCAGCATCTTCTGGACCTGTCATTGGTAGCCAACCCCAGAAAACAGGGACAGAAAAAAAGAAAAGAGAAAAGGGAAAAGAAAAGGGAAAAGAAAAGGGAAAGGGATAAACACAAAAGATCAAAATAATCACAACAAAATTGATTAAAAACAATTCTTCAAACAAATCACAATCATGTCAGTTACAGTAACTTTCAAACAATCAAAACAAATCAATAAAATAACTTTCAAACAATTAAAATTCAAACAATTCAAACAATTAAAATTAAAACCAATCAATATTGATCATAATATGTTCTTTTATAATTAATACAATTATTTTTCCAAAACCATTTTCAATTAAAACTTAACATTCCTAAAACTGATCATACCGATCTTAACAATCAACAAACAATTCTAATTAGTTTGCTGCTAAAAGCCTAACTCTTGCTGCTACATGTAGTCTTCCAACAACTTTAGGGGTATCCTAAAACAACTAAAACAAACCACAAACAATTTAAATCAATATTTAAAAGAAAATGCAGCATAATTAAAATAAACAATCTTAATAACTAAAAACTAATTTTTTATCAATATTCATGATGCAATACAACAAAAATAGGCAATTTTTAAAACAAGCAATTTTCAAATTATAATTCAAAAATGTAACAAAACTAAAATATGCAAAATCATGTTTTATCCCTTTTAAGTCATACGTTTAGCCTTGTGTCAATAACCTTAAGAATGTCAACAGTAACTGATTTGTGTACATAATGTAGAGGATTGCTGATCTGTAAATGATAATGAGAGGTAAAAATTATACCTTGTAATTTTAGTAAAGTTACAAACATGAAGATTTAAATTATTTTTAGTGCTCACTACCAAATATGCATTATCACAAACAATTCTAAAATATGCACACCCGTTGCCCATATTCCCTATCAGTGTTTCAAAAATCTCATTTGGATAAATTTCAAAGTTACAAATGTCATGATTCAGCCATGATAGGGAATGCTGAATATACTAAAGCATTACATATGATCAGTACAGAGGCTGTGTTTGTGTTTGTACTGGAGTCATAGGAAAAATTTACCAAATTTCACCAGGATTTGAATTTGTTTTCCAAAAGTCATGGGCATTATCCCAAATTATTGTCCGAATTTCAGTAGGGAAAATACCTTCTTCCCCTTTCCTTGTAATTAAGGCAACAACTGTTTGCATCCAAAGCTGTTCCTGGATACAGCAAAAAGCTAAAGAAATGTTAGCCAATTATTCATTAATACTTCTAAATCAATACTATTCAAAATTCCCAATCATGTTCCCACAGCACTGGGTTTTGGGGTTTTTTTTTTTTTTTTTTTTTTTTTTTTTTTTGTTTTTTTTTTTTTTTTTTGTTTTTTTTTAAATGATCTTGCTTTTGCAGCTGGGCTGTTCTACCCTTAGAACAGGTGAACAAGTGGCTGAATTACTGAGTCATTGTTTTGCATTGGTAATTTGACTTGTTTTAAAAGACCATGCTGAAGTAAACAGTATGTACTGTTGGCCAATTTTCCAAATTACTTCAGACTAACCAGTGGTTTGGGTAAAAGGTGTTATTATTAACACTATCCTGTCGACTACACATCAAAATGCCTTTTTGCATTGTTTTTACCACACATAATTTCATGGGAAAATTGTAAAACAGTTCAATTTTAATTTTGAATCTCACAAAATAAAACACAGCTGTAAGGTCCTGTGCCATAACATATGCAGGTATACAGGTTTGATGAGGGATTCAGCAATTTATCTTCATGTTCAATGGCGTTATTCTGTAAAAAGTAAACACAACAGAATCTGCCACAAAGAGGCAGTAAGTTAAAATGATGGAGCTATGTAGCATGAAACACGGACTGGAATTCTGTTAACTTCCCAATTATTCTGCCAAAAGGAATCCACTCTGTACCTCCTTTAAAAGCAGCATAAGAGTCAGTGTAATTGCAAACACAGGAGGCACTCTGCACTGTGAGCTGAAAAACACACCAAACAACCATTAGTTCCGCAAATCAAGGGCCACCCCATCCTCCAGCAATAATTTGTTCAGCAGAAACATTAGTGAACAAAAAATCAGTGAACAAAGATTGTCTGGGGGAGAAAGCAAAGAATATTTTAATTACCAAGGCAGGTTTGTCATAGCTGCTACTCAAGTTCTCAGTTTCTGTTATTGCCGGATTTTTTACAGTTTCTTCTGTTTCTGAGAAGATTTTACAATACTGCACAGTCGCAGCATACCACTTCCTAACTGAGGATTTCTGGGCCACCCCGTCGGGGGGGGGCAGTCCCAGTAGTGGCTGTCTTCAAAAACTTCAGTTCCTGAGAAGGTTTTTGAATTTTCTCTGAGGCAATTTGCAAGTTAAGGCTTTCCAAATGGGTGATTATTTTCTGTTGGATATGCCCCACTACTTTTTCTTTTTCTCCTTCTCCTATCAATACATCATCAATGTATTGATACACTACTACAATGTCAGGTTTGGGTATGTCTTCCCATGTGAAAGCAAAACAATTCATGTGTTCTGGCCGTATAGGTATAAGTTCAGCTAAGTTTGGAACTGCTGCTCTGAGAGGACATGTAACTGGCCTAATTGGAGAGTTAAAAGCACTGTGAGTGTAGATAAGTCCTAAGGCATTGACGGCAAAGTATTGTTTTCTTATTGTGACAATTCCACATTTTTGGGCAGCTAAATTTGTTAATGCAGAGTCACTTACAAAAGTAATAATTGCCTGTTCAGGACCAGCTATTGCTGTTATTAATAAATGTCCATTTTTGGGATTTTGGGTGAGCGATTCCAAAAACAGCCAACCACCCCCATTTCTCTGCTCACCTAAGAGAGACAGTGATTTTTAGTTTCCCTGATTCTGAAGTTGTTTTGACTCAAATCCTGCAAGTTGAGAAGAATGCTTTGGCTGGATGCCCAGAACCTGAGGAGAAAGTTGCATTGGCATAATAGCCAAACTCTGTGAAATTGGGGGAGCACTGGATTTTCCCACAAGGATATTATTAATAAAATGATTAACAGCCACATTTTCAGGTTTGGGATTTTGAACTGGGCATACAGAGAGATTTCCCAAATCCTGCATAACTGGTTTGGTCACTTCTTTGGCACCAAAGGGAAGAGCGTATTGTTTTACATTTACAGCTAATTGCATAGGTGATTTATAGCCAACAGTGAATTGCATTTCATGTAGGCAGGCAGCTCTTTGAATGTTTAGTAGAAGTTGGTCGGGGGTACCTTTTAAAGCTACAAGGTCTCCCCTTTTCAAGGGGTTAAGCTCTGCTGCCGAATAAACCGTGCGCTGAGTTGGGGACCATAAGTTACCTTTAACTTGTGCTGCAATGAAAACTCCGTGTCCCCAGAATCCACAAGCTACTTGTTCTGATAATTCAGTAGCAGCACACAGGATTTTTGTAGTGGTTATTTGTGGGTTAAAATTCTCATCATTGATACAATTGTGTTCTGACTTAAGCACAGGTTTCAAGCTAGGGCAACAATATTCCCCACTATTTTTCATCAAAGTTAGTTCCTTTTGAGGATATAATAGATTAACTTCATTTTCCTCTGTTTTTTTTTTTGGTGGAAAAGTGTGTTTTAAAATGTTAGTGTGTTCTTGTCTTAGGGCAGCTCTTAGAGAGTTATTCTCATCTTTTAAAAAATTAATCTCAACTCTCAAAGCATGATTTTTATTTCGTTCTTCATCTAATTGTTTTTGCAAAATTTCCACGCATTTTACTTCTTGATCTAATTGTTTTTGCAAAAATTCTGCGTAATTTGCTCCTTGCTCCAATTGTTTTTGCAAGGCTTCCACTAAATTTTGTATAGAATTAATAATTGTTTCTTCTTCACTCCTTCTCGTTTCTACAGCTGCTGTGAGGCAGGCCCCCAAAACTGAACAGAGAATGGTCTTATTTCTGCCCAGTTTGAATTTTGATTCGTGTTGCAAAAAATGTATCCTATCAACCACATTTTCTAAATACAACCAATTACTGTTAGCCCATTCTTCCCCCCCTTGGGAGGGTTTTGCATTATATTGAGCTAACAAAGCGTAAAATACAGCTTTATTATTTTGAAGCATATTTGCGGGGGGAGGGGGAACCACTTAGGAAGGTGTGCCTAAAGTTACACAAAAAGCACGGCTATAAACCATGTTTTCCCTTCTCACCCCTGAAGCGGGTGAGGGAACTCACTACTTGGGAAGTAATAACTTCATTACAAAAACACCTTGTGTTTTCTCCGGCCCAAGTAGTCAAAAACACTAACTAAACAGCAATACCACCACTATTATGCAAGTCACGATTATGTGAGAGGGGGGAGGACCGCTTCAGGGAGGTCAGGGCTTGAGTTACACACACAGCTCTCTGCTGAGCACAGCCCCCGCTCTCTTCCCTGGGTGGCTGAAGAGACCCCACTACTTGGGCGGCGCTATCTTCACAAAAAGCACTTTGTCTCTTCGCGACACCAAGTAGTCAAATACAGCAACTAAACAAAAACACGAGTCCCATCCTTTGCACAACTGAGATAATTTTCAAAATATTCTCCAATAACTGAAATGGAGTTGCTTACACCTGGGTCTGTGTGCAGATTGCGGAAAGAACCAATACCACCGCCCTTGCTTTCTACAACTGTTCAGCTTTCACTGACAGGGTAGGTGCGGCTGAAATGGCACGGATCTTCCCCTGTTACAAAGTGCACAGAGTACCCCCAACCCATACAGTATCGGGAATCCAAAGCCGACTACGCCAAAAATGTCACGATCCACTCACCTGGGCGGGGGTCGTGAAAGGTTCTTTTTAAGAATCTCAGAGTGCAAAAGACACACAAGGGACGGAATCAGTTACTCTTGCAGAAATGCACTTTATTTTTGAGTGCCAAACCAAGAATGTGATAGGGGGGAGAGAGAGAAGGGAGAAGAGAAGAGAAGAGAAGAGAAGAGAAGAGAAGAGAAGAGAAGAGAAGAGAAGAGAAGAGAAGAGAAGAGAAGAGAAGAGAAGAGAAGAGAAGAGAAGAGAAGAGAAGAGAAGAGAAGAGAAGAGAAGAGAAGAGAAGAGAAAAAGGGGTGGGAGAAAGGGGGGTATAGCTACCAAACGGTCAGACGCATCCTCATGGAAACCAGCCAATAGAGGTCCAGTACCGCCGGGGAGATCCCAAGGGGTCTTCGGTCTGGGGGTGTCTTTATAGTCCTTTCCAAAGCGAGTGGCCTCTAGCCAAAAGGTGGGAAGGCTTATGGACCACTGTTCTCCGTAGAGGCAGGTATAATCTGAGAAGAGTTCCAACAGCAGTTCGGTGGGGGCAGAGCATGACGCAATTATCGGGGTCGCCATGACCCATGCTAGTGGTCCCATTGTTTCTTCCATCTGTGAGTAAACGCAGTCCCATGTCCCATGATCGGTTGCCATGAGAACACATCCTGGTCACCTGCACATCCAGGCCAGGCCAGAGCTCTGGAAACCGCAGTTCAGGGGTCTTCTTAGGCCTCAGATGATGGTCGTTGGGCAATACAAATGAGAGGCTTTTAGACGGACTTTCACACCATGGTCACTTGCGGGGAGACCTGCGGGGGCGCGGAGCCACTTACAGAGGCATCGGCGAGGGGATTAGTCAGACACAATCAATGTGATTGATAAAGCATAATCCAACTTTATTAAGAGCATCAGACAGTTTTTATAGCCCAGAATAACATAAATCAGCATTATTCATATTAGTACAATCTTATTGGTTTTTACTATGTACGCCTTCTCTTATTATTGGTTTTTACAAGTGTGAGATAATCACGCCTATTGAATTTCTAGCCAAAAGTTATATGTGCTACCTCGCTGCTACTCTTGGCTGCTACTTCCCTTATTCTTATACTTATTGCTATATAGTATCCATCCCAGGGTTATGCTTCGCTTTCTACGTGCCCCCTGGAAGTATTAAGGCCTTGTTTGAACAATAGACATATGTATTGCTTATCGGATAACTCTGCAATTATGCTGGCTCTATTGCTTTTGCAAAAGTCTCAGTGCTCTCAGCAAAATCTGCTTGTGCTTACAATAAGGCTTTTAATGTCTGCCTAAAAGCAAGGCCTAGCTACTACCTAGCAGGAACCATTCCCCTGCAATAAGGCCTCTGCCGAGCCATATCCACAGTTATGTCCATGGCTTTCTAACCAATCCTCAACAGTCACTGGATGAGTTTCATGTCCCAGACACCTCGGGATGAGCTGTCAATCAGTCACACAGTAGGCTGGTGCTGACCCAGGCTCTGATTGCCCGAGCAAACACAAGTTCCACTTGGGGGGAGGCCCACGAAGACCCAAGGGCTTAAAACACGGAGCAGGCACTCAGTCCATGGTCTCTACCCTGCCTTTTGCTGGGGTCTGTGTCTTACCCACACTGGAACCCTAGGAGTTGGTAGCCATGTGTGTGTCTTTCTATAGAGCTTCTGTCTTTATTTCTCTCTCTTTCATCTTCTAATGTTCTTTATATGGAACAGTTTTGGGTTCTCAACAACTTAAGTGTTTAAAGGTTTCTAGGTTAAATGAGCTAAGTTAATGAAGTTACTACTATGATAAGTGTTTTATGAGGAATTGGATGTTGTATTAAATCCTTTTCCAACGTTTTTTGATTTTCTATACTTTGCCAGGAAAATTCTTTGTCACTTTAACCCTGTGAGAATATCTTCAGAATATATCTGGCTGGGGTTTCTCCTGTGCACCAAACTCGAGTAAAGGAACCTTTGGTTACCCCCAACATTTCAGTGTTCTGGCGGGTTACAGCCCTGCAGGCTCACAATGGCATCTTGTTTCCATGTGGCCCCACAGTGTCACACTGGCCCTTGATTCCATGAGCATCTGGAGTGTCACACATGTTGATGCCATTTGTCCTTGCTGCCCCTCACATCCCACTGCCCCAGGAACAGCCCCCAGCCACCCGGGAGGGACAGGCCCTGCTGGGCCAGGCCTGGGCTCAGCCCTTGGCCGTTCTGCTGCCTCCAACCAGCCCAGGCTTTGCTCAGCATTGCAGTTCCCTGCTCACAGGTTTTGGCTCCTCCAATCTTGGCCTCAAGGATGTGCTCTCAGCAGTCCCTGGGGAGCCTTTGGCAGTCCCTGCCCTCGGTGGGGCCAGTGATGCTCCAAGGGACTTGGAGTTTTGCTTCTGACTCCTTGAGCAGCTTCTTCAGCCTTCTCTCAGTGCCTGAGGGTGCTGGACTCAGTCTCAAATCCACCCTGGAACTAATTAAAAAACAGAAAACCCTCAGGAGCTCTTTGTCTTCTTTCAATTGTCTTCAGGTCTCCAGGGCTTATGCAGCTCATTGGAGTAAATTTGGAGTTAAAGAAGACTTTAAATGGCATTTCATGATCATTTTTTTAATCAATGGAATATTTTTTTCATTTCAGAGAACATGTGACTGAAGCATTCCCCAGGTGATCTTGATGCTGAATTTCTCTTTAGGAAGTCTGGGCACACAGAAGATTTACTCCCTTGCAGGCTGGCCCTGTTTGGACAACCTGCTCCTCACTCCCAGCCTCACCATGTCTGACATCGCCCACCTGGGACTGACATCCCTGTGCCCTGCATCAGAACCTTGTCCCCTGAGCTCTGCAGCTGGGTGTTCCAGGCCATTGCACCATGTCCCACCTGCTCTCCTTAGGGCTCTGCCTGCACACAGGCCCAGGAGAAGTTTTCCCGTTTGTGAGGAGAGAATGGAAATGCCTGAGCAGGTAAACAACAAACCCCACTGAGGAGCCACATGCTCAGTCCAGGCTGCCTGGATGTCACCTTTCTACAAGGGAGAGTGTGACCAGAAATGATCTCTATAAGCAGAATTCTCTTAGTCTTTCAACCGAATTCTCTGTCCCTATCCTTTCCCTGGATCTCTGTTGCAGATGGAAGTTGCTGATGCCATTCTCACCTTTAACCCCTCTTTTGAATGCAGTCAGATGTTCCCAGATGTGTTAAGCAGGATTTGCTCAATGTTTATGCAAACTTTTGTATCCTCATGGAACCAAGGAGACCCTTGTAACACAGCAGTGGCTCATGGAACCAAGGAGACAATTGTGACCCAGCAGGGGCCCATGGAACCAAGGAGACAATTGTGACAGTTCGGAGCCTCACAGAAACAAGGCTCCATTGTGGGGAATCACGGAACACAGCAGACCATTGTGACACAGTAATTTCACATGGAACCAATGATCCATTGTTACGCTGCCAATTGGAGAAGACCACGATGATGCTGAGGGACCTCATGGAGCCATAGGTCCAGTGTGACACAGGGGGGCCTCACAGAACCAAGGAGACCATTTTGACAATAAGGAACTTAATGAAAAAATTGGTCCATTCTTACACAGCAGGGCCTCATAGAACCAAGAGTCCTTTTTGGCACAGTAGACTTGATGGAACCAAGGGGGCCATTGTGTCAAAGCAGAGTGTGTTGGGTTGATGTGGTCAGAAATGTGTATTCTATCACCATCCGCTAAACTGGGTGGGGTAGTAAATCCTTATCTCCATGGCACACAGTATCTGCTAATGAGCCATCTTTAAGACAAGATGGGGCAATCACCTTTATCTTTTTCACAACCCATCCTCCCTCCAGGAAGATACCATCTGCTGCTGGCCCATTAAGTCCCACTGTATGACTGATAAAATTCCATCATCCCACTGAGAGATGCTCCAGCCAGGGGGGAGGAACCAAGCTTCTCCTACCTAGATAAAAACGGAGCTGTTGGACGGCAAGTTATTTCCTTCTTCCCACTGGATTCCAGAGGAGAAGCCGAACTTTTCTTCATCATCCCTGGACTTTTGGAGGAAGGCTGCACCCTTCTACAGGAGCACTACTCCAGCTGAACCACACCTGTGACTGCAGGGGATTATAGCCACCATTTGATCAGACTGCTACCAACACCCTGACTGACAGGGTGTCAGGTTGTATTCTGACTCTGTAAGGGTTGGGATTGTTTTTTGTATTACTGTATTTCTATTTTAATCTTTCCAGTAAAGAGCTGTTATTCCTAATTCCCATATCTTTGCCTGAGAGCCCCTTAATTTCAAATTTATAATAATTTGGAGGGAGGGGGTTTACATTCTCCGTTTCAAAGAGAAGCGTCTGCCTTTATTGGCAGATAACTGTCCTTAAAACCAGGACACAGGGCCTAATGGACACATGGAGACCATTGAGACCCTAAGGAAACTCATGTAACCATGGCAACCATTGGGATGCTATGGAACCTGATAGAAGCAAGGGTCCACAGTGATTCTGTAGGGCCTCCTGGAACACAGGGGACACCATTGTGACACAGCAGGGCCTTGTGGAACCAAGGAGCCTTTGTGATACCCCAGATCCTCATGGAACCAAGGGTGCATTGAGACATAGCAGGGTCTTTCTGGAACCAAGTAAATCACTGCTAAAAGCAGAGTAATTAATAGAACCAAGGAGTCCATTTTTACACTACAAAACCTATGGAACCAAGGGTCCATTGTGAAAAAGGAGGGCCTCATGGATCCAAGGGGCCGTTGTGACACATTGGGGCTGCATTGGGGCTCCATTGTGACAATGCAGATCCAAGGAGACCATGGTGTCACTATGGGACCTTATGGATCCAAGAGGTCATTGTGACAAAGCAAGGCCTCATGGAACCAAGGACAGCATTGCAACATAATGGAACCTCATGGAAGCCAGGGTCCATAGTTACAGTCCAGAACCAAGGAGACCATTGTGACATGATGAAACCTCATGGGACCAAGATTCCATTGTTATGCAGTGGGGCTTCTTGGAACCAAGGAGCCACTGTGACACAGCAGGGCTGCATGGAACCAATGGTCCATAGTGATAGTGCAGATCCAGGGAGATCATGGTGATACCATGGAACCTCTTGGAACCAAGGGTCCAATGTGACACAGCAGAACCTCTTGGAATCAAGGCAACCACGTTAGGCTATGGAACCTCATGGAACCAAGGGGCTATTGTGACACTGTGGGGCCTCACTGGAACAAAGGACATGGTTGATAGGACAGAAGCTCATGGAAATGATGGGACATTATTATACTGCAGAACCTCATGGAACCAGGGAGACCACTGTGACACTGAGGAACCTTATGGAACCAAGCAGCCATCTTCACGCTGCGGAACCAAGGAAACTGTTGTCAACAGAACAAAACCTCATGGAACTGAGGGGCCATTGTTATACAGCCAGGCCTCTTGGAACCAAGGGGCCATTGTGACACTGTGGGGCCCATGGAACCAAATATTCATAGTGGCACTGCTGGGCTGCTTTTAACCAATTGTCCATCGGTGTACTGCAGATCCAAGAGACCATTGTGACACTATGGCAGTTCACTGAACCAAGGGGCTGTTGTGACACCCCAAGGCCTTGGGAAACCAAGGAGAGCATTGTGGCAGTGCAGAACCAAGGAGGCCATTTTGACAGTACAGACCCTAATGGAACCAAGGGTCCATTGCTATACAGCAGGGTCTCATGGAACCAAGGGGCCATTGTGAAACTGTGCAAGGGGCATAATGGAGTCAAGGGCACCACTGATACTGAAACTCACATGTTAGAATCTTTTGAACACAGTTTTGAGTATTTGAAATCAGGTATTTTTTATTATAGCACGGTGGTCATTTGGGCAATCCTTCATCCATCCAAGTGCACTGAGCATCAGGTGAACAGTTTTTATCAGATACACTGATTACACATTCATTTGCTATCCACACTTCCTTATCAAAAGTCCTTATATGGTTCTTTGGGGTCTGTCTTCAACATCCAGTGTCTTTTTCAGGGGTTGTTCCTCATTCCCTGCTTTTGAAAAACGGCAGTTTCATTGTTTTGCATAATTTCTCCTTTACCAGCTTTGTAGGGCTGAGCTGGCATCCTGCTTGCATTTTGAATTACTTCTGTTTTCTTCAGCTACATCCTTTATCCATTTCTCCAAGGCTGTTTTTTTCTGTTCTACTGTCCTTGATAAGAATAAATGTTGTTCTGTTCTCCTGTCCTTGTCATAGTGCTCGCCCTGCATGAGGCATGTTTGCAAACCCCTCCAGCCTATGGGCTTGGGGTGGGAAAGTGTTCCCAAGGAAACAGGGATGGGATAGCTGTGCAGGACTGACCTAAAGGAAATTCCATTCCATGTCACACCATGATCAGCAATAAACTGAGAGAAGTGGGGGGAAAGAGGTGTAGGGGATTGATTTATTTTTAAGACTTTTTTTTTTCAAAACAGCACCTACACATGAAGAATTATCTCCTGCCACAATGTAGTTAGACATTTTCTGCTGATAGGAGATTTCCTATCAATTTGCTTTTCTTCTGTGTGTGGCCTTTGCTTTTTGTGGTTTGTTTGTGAGGTTTTTATGTTATTGTGGATGGGTCTTTTTGTGTTTTTCTTTGTGGGTTTTTTTGGTTTTTATTTTACCTTGGGTTTGGGATTTTCCCTTCTGAACTGCCTTTCTTCTGATGCATAAGTTTCTTCTGCCCTTTCTTGTGGCTTGGCTGGGACCTGATGGCAAGACAAATTTACCCAACTCAGTCATCTTGCCCAATTATGTTTTGCAGTTACCATTAACTAGATGAGTTGGGTCACAGACTCCCTGCAACTTGGGAGCACACACAAAGGAATAGAAAGTGCATTTCATGCCACTGTAGAAATGTTCCCCACTGGTGGTCAAGGGCTGGTCACCAAGGAGTGTCACCACGGAGAGGCTGCCAAGAGGACTCTATGCCATGGATGACATTTGACCCTCACTGTTCAGCCAAATTCCCACCCACCCCATGTTCCACTCCTGCAGCCCAGCTCTCTCCAGTCTGGCTCTGAGGAGAGCTCAGCAGACCATGTCACAGGCCTGGCTAAAGTCTGGGCACACAACATCCCCTTCTTTTCCCTCTATGGGGGTTCTGCAATCCCTGCCTTGTGCTGCCAGTGCCTGGAATGGCTACAGGAGGATTTGCCACATGCCCTTCCCTGCTGAACCTGACCAGTCTGTCACTCTGCCAGTGCTCCTCCCTGCCCTGTTTGCAGACTGGTTCCATGTCTGCCCTTCCCAAGTGCCCAGGACCCTCTGGGATGGCTCTGCCTTTTCCAAGGGGTTTGAGACACATCTCACAGTGGCACTCCCCAGCCCTGTCAACATTCTGGACATCAAAGGCCTTTTCCACATCCCTCAGTTCCAGGTCAGTTCCCAGAACACAGCACAGCCCTGTCCAGGTCCTTGGGTGGTTCAGAAGAGAGGAAGTTCTGATTTCTCCCCACAGATCAGGGCACTTCGTTTTAAAAAATACAGAGAATTAGCCTTTTAAAAGTCTTCGAGATATAAAAGATAGGTAAATATTGATATAGAACTAATATGAGTAATGAAATTAATTCATTAAATATATTACAAATATAGAAAAATAAAAAGATACAACAATGAAAAAAGTACAAAGAGGAAAAAACCAGATGAGAGTATAGTTACTTCAATTCTGAGTGCTCTGCAGAAGAAAGAGGCAGTTTATTGCTACAGAAAAAATCCAGTCAACAATTTTCTCATTGCATCCTTGAGATCCTGGTTCCTTAGGCTGTAGATGAGGGGGTTCAGGGCTGGAGGCACCAATGAGCACAGAACTGACAGGGCCAGGTCCAGGGATGGGGAGGAGATGAAGGGGGGTTTCACGTAGATAAATATACCAGTGCTGATAAACACAGAGACCACAACGAGGTGAGGGAGGCAGGTGGAAAAGGCTTTGTGCCGTCCCTTCTCAGAGGGGATCCTCAGCACGGCCCTAAAGATCTCCACATAAGAGAAAACAATGAACACAAAACATCCAAGTGCTAAACAGGCACTAATCATGATAAGCCAAATATTCCTTAAATAGGATTTGGAGCAGGAGAGCTTGAGGATCTGGGGCACTTCACAGAAAAACTGGCCCAGGACATTGCCATGACACAGGGGCAGGGAAAATGTATTGGCTGTGTGCAGCAGAGCATTGAGAAAGCCACTGGCCCAGGCAGCTGCTGCTATGTGTGCACAAGCTCTGCTGCCCAGGAGGGTCCCGTAGTGCAGGGGTTTGCAGATGGACACGTAGCGGTCGTAGCACATGATGGTCAGGAGGGAATACTCTGCTGAGATGAAGAATAGAAAGAAGAACACCTGAGCAGCACATCCTGCATAGGAGATGTTCCTGGTGTCCCAGATGGAATTGTGCATGGCTTTGGGGACAGTGGTGCAGATGCAGCCCAGGTCAGTGAGGGCCAGGTTGAGCAGGAAGAAGAACATGGGGGTGTGCAGGTGGTGGCTGCAGGCTACAGCGCTGATGATGAGGCCGTTGGCCAGGAGGGCAGCCAGGGAGATGCCCAGGAAGAGGCAGAAGTGCAGGAGCTGCAGCTGCCGCGTGTGTGCCAATGTCAGCAGGAGGAAGTGGCTGATGGAGCTGCTGTTTGACATTTGCTGTGGCTGGACATGGGGATCTGTTCATGAATAAAGGACAGTGACAAGTCAGCAGAGGCTGCTTTGAGCCAAACCTGGGCCATTCCCTGTAGACTGTCCCTCCGTGACTCACCCACCCTTGTTCCTGCTCTGAGAAAACTTTCACCCAGGTCCCTGAACTCCTGTTGTGCTGTCTGAGAGTGCCAGAAGCAGCCAGGCCTGTGTATGGGGGCTCTCAAGGAGCCATCACTGCCCTACTATCCTGGGTTTGTGACCATGTGGCAGAGGGACAAGGCTTGATATTCAGGTTTTGTCAATGGAATCACTCCTTATGCAGAAAGGCTTGGTAACTTCAGCACTCCCAAATCTAAAAGGTGGCAGGAATTGTTTTTCATAATTGTTTTCCTACCCACACATCATTCCTGGTTCTCTGAGGACAGAAATCCCCAGCATTTCTGCTACACTCATAGTTTGCCAGTGAGAGATGTGAGAGGCAGAAGATTCCCTGTGGCTCAGGGCAAAGTGAGGGGCTGGATGGGCTTGTTCTCAACTGCCCTGGCTTTGCACCTTTGGCTGGAATCACAGCACAATAACACTCCTGTGTTACCCTGGAATAAACCAGATCCTGCCCAGAGCAGAGGGATCCCTCAATGTCTCACCCTCTCTAAAGGTCTCTGAGCAAGGTCTCAGCATCCCCTTCTTCCAAGGACACTCACAGCTCCCTTGGCAAACCCAACAGCATTTCCTCAGCTGTGGCATCTCTGCACTTCCCTGTGGAACTCCCAGGGAACTCTGAGAGGCTCTGGCACAGATTTACACCCAGGAGAGCAGCTCAGAGCTTAGAAGGAGACACAGCAAGGAGACTCCCAGGTGTGCCCATGATGGGATCTCAGGGAGGGGGCTCAGCTCATTTCCCTCTCCCATGGACTGCTTTGCCCACAGCCCCACAGGTCACAGGGAACCTTGGACACCCCATCTCCATGGACATCCCTGCTGGCAGGAATCCCAAGGGCAGTGCCTGACTCAGCTGCTGCAATCCCAGAGCCTCCCTGAGAGCAGCAGATAACAATGACAGTATCAGAGGAGCGTAGAATCAAGAGAAGATGTTGTGGTGCTGTGCCTGAGAGGGCAGGGCAGAGACAGCTGGGCACTCAGGGCAGTGTCCCCGTACCCAGCTGTGCACGGCACCTCCCACACACCAACAGTGCCCTCCTGCCCCCAGCACTGCTCTGTTCAGCCCCCTCTCCTTCCCTGAGCATCTCCCTGGGCCTGAACATTTTCCTCCTGAGAGCTGCCCTGTCCCTGCCAGGCTCTCAGACTCCATCCCACCCTCTGTGCACTCGCCCAGCCCCACAGAAACCTGCCTTTCTGCAGGGCCCTGCCTGGGGCAGGGTCTGTCTGCAGGTGGGCAAGGGCAGCTCATGAGTGCCCTGTTGGGCCCTCCAAAGGGGATGCTGGTGCTGCCCAGGGCTGAGGAGTGGCTGAAGGGCCTTTAGGAGGCTCCAGCAGAAAGACTGACCACCCAAAGTTACAGATCTGGAGTCTCTGTAAATGTTCAAGCATTACTTTGTAGATCCTGCTGTGTCCCTTTCAACTCAGAATATTCTGTGAGTATCTGATTACAATTCCTGTTCTGATTCTCTCATTCCCCTGTTGTCTATAATCAAAAGAGAAAAACCCTTGCAGGAGTGTTAGAATAGTAAAGTAAAAAACAGACCTTTTTTGGAAGCTTTCATGGTTCCCAGTGGGGATGGGGCACACTCAGCCTTTGATTATAACAGTTTATTAAGGTTGATTAATTAGGATATTTAACAGGAGCATCTAATAAGAAATTTGGTTTTTCCTGTTACACACCCTTGGGTCCAATCATTTGAGTAGGTCCAAGGGCTTCGTTGCCACGATTTTTTTATGACTGCTCACATTCTGTTTTTAAAAAAAAATGTTCTTCTTGTAGGTCTTCTGCCTGAAAATAGCACCATACAGTATTTCAGGAATGTATTTAGAAGGTCAGCTTATAGTTCTAAAATCTAAGAGAAAGGTTAGGAAATGTTCTAGGGTTAATTAAGGATTACAGTTGTAAAAGTAGATAAAGTTGTTTAATAGAATTAATTAATAGTTTAATAGAATCAATTAAGGATTTTGCAGAATGAAAAATATATGAAAAATGTATTAGAAGCAAAAAATCTTTTTGTCATTACCCCAACTTTCCCATCTTTCTCCAAGAAGGAAATTGAAAACACTCTCAGGAAATCTCTTGATCTTTACAGCAAGGCTTACCTTCATTTGGGAAGTGTTCTCCAGAGCTGTGTCCAGGCTGGGCTGGAGCTGGGAGCAGCCCTGCCCCACCCAGCACCTCTCAGCAGCAGCACCTGCCCTGCTCAGGGTCACTCCTTTCCCCCACAGCTTCTCCCCCAGTGCTGTGAGCAGCTCCCCGGGCTGGCTGAGAGCTGTCCCTGGGAGGCAGCAGAGTCCCTGCCCCAGCACAGTGCCCTGGGCTGCAGGACCCTGCTCTGCAGGACAGCCCTGGGCACCCCTGGCTGCAGCCCCGGCTGCTCTGCCCTGCAGCAGAGCCTGGACACAGGGAGCTGCCTGGGGCTGTGCCTCGGCTGCTGCAGCAGGGAAACCCAGCCCTGCCCTAGGGCCACATCCCCCGCACTGCAGCAGCTCTGAGAGTCCTCGTGGAAGGTTCTGAAAGTTGTGGGATGTGCCAGCTTCAGGAGATCCCTGCAGGAACTGCAGCTTATCTTCCCACAGCCAGAGAGTGACTGTTTCAAATGCTGTGAGGATTTGTGGTCTAGTAAGCCCTCAGTGAACTCTGCTCTGTGCTCCCAGCCCAGGCTGAGTTTAACCCCACTGTGCCTCTGTGCTGTGCCCAGGGTGGCTGCAGACAGTGCCCAGCCCTGCTGGGCTGTGAACAGGAGCTGCTCCTGGGCAGATCTGTCTCTGTGTAGCGCTGCCCTTGCCAGGAGCTTCCTCTGTGCCAGGAGCCCAGCCCAGCTCAGCAGCACAGACACAGCACAAGGACTTTATTGACCCTCTCAGGGTTTGTGCTGAGGCCCTGAACATCAGTCCCTGAGAGGGAGCTGGAGAAACCTCTCAAGAAGTCCAAGTGAAAACTGAACTCCAAGTGAAAATCAAACTCCAAAGTTTCTTAAAGTTTTAATGGGTCCCACTGAGGGACACAAAAGAGAAAGTTCCTCAGGTTCCATTTAGAGCAGGAAATTGGAGGCAGAGATGACAGGTGGGGACAAAGAGAAGCCAAGTCTTGGTGCCCTGGGGCACAGCAAGCTCTGTGCCACCAAGGGCTGGGAGGACACATCTTGTCCTGAGCCACTGGAGCCTCCTGGCACAGCCCCAGCAAGGCTGGGCACTGTCACTCCTTGTCCTGCCTTCAGCATCCCCCCCACATCCCAGTGGCCTCAGGGATCTGCTGGGACCAGTCCCTGGGGAGCCTTGGTCAGGAATGGCCCTGGGGGCTCCTTCATGCTCCCAGGGACTGCAGGTTTTTGCAAGGACCTTGGGGTTTTGCTTTTGTCTTGGAGTCTCTGAGAGCTTTGTGCAATCAGGGCCTCCAATTATCGGCTTTAATTAGTCACTTGAGAGCCCTTCCAAGCAACAATACTCAGTGGGGCTCATTAATACTTCAAGATACTTCAGTTTTTTAAGGTACTTTGGATTTTGGAGTGATGGTTTTTGTCTTCTGAGGTTACAGTGATGTTGGGTGGGGCCCTGCTGTCTTGGAGATGGCTGAACACCGGCTGCCCATGGAAGGGAGAAGAGACAACAACCTCTGTCCATGGAACTACAACAGCAGAGAGGTCAGGCAGAAGGCTGGGCTTAAAACACTGTTACCAGGACAGGAGACATCAGTGTGAGAGGAAAGATGTGTGCTAATGTCTTTACAAATCATTTGATGGGAGAAGGGATGGGTGTTAAGGTCTTTGAAATGGGTTGTAATGTTTCTACTGACTTCTGGCAGCAGGTTTGTTACTGGGACCAGACAGCTTGGCTCCTGAAACATACCAGTGTTGGCACAAGCCTGAATTTCTGAACTTTTGGAGGAAAATGCCAGGTTCAAGAGGGAATATGGGGCAGACGGGTCGGGAAGGCTGCACCTTCCAAGTACCTCAGGCAATGGGGAAAGGAAGAGGGCAACGTGTGGCAGGAGTTTAGGATAAAAGGAGTCTGCACCCTCTGAAATCTCAAGAGGGAAAACCCTCTGGGTGAGTCCACAAGGGGGCAGTACTCTTCAGAGGATGTGAGGGGCTGCAGTAGCATGCTGTGTCCACAATTGGACAGCACTATTTGGATGGGGGGTGGCCTGCAGTGATACCGAATCTGTAAAAGTACTATGAAATGTATTAGAATTATAAGTAGTAGTAGTTATGCTAAGGCTTAGGAGGCAGCAGTTCACGAGCAGGCCCTGGGAAAGCAGGCCTGGGAATGTACTGAGAATTACAATATAATTAAAGGATTTAGTAATGCCAGGTTAAAATAAAACGAATAATGAATGTTCTGGTGGTGGGAAGACAAACAAGGGGGGATTAAGGGGGGTAGCCTACAGTTTGGAGTAGACAAGCATGTAGGATTTATGACTTTTAAGAATAATATCTACAAGATTTATGTATCTGTATTGTCTTGAAGTGTGGGTGTTTCTGCATGTAGAACAACTTTGTAAGAAAGTATAAAACCTATCAAAAAAAAGGGAACTGGTGAGATCTGACTTTGGACGCTAGTCCGCAGGTCTCCGGGCCCTGGAATAAAGCACCGCATAAACTAACTCTGTTAGTTTGTGTTTTGTTTGGGATATCGGGCAACAGCAGTACTGAGAAGGGCAGAGGACTCCTTGGAAGGAGGGACTGCAGCACCAGGTTGTGCTCACAAGGCGTAGCACTACTCTGAAAGGGTGTGCTGCAGTACCCAGCTGTGTCCACAAGAGGGGGAGCATTGTTTAAGAGGTGAGCCTGCAGTATCTGGCTGTGTGCACAATGGGACAGCACCACTCAGGGGATGTGGTAGCTGCAATACCGGGTTGTGCTTACAAGGGGGCAGCACTGCTTGGTGGGGGGGGTCTGCAGTACCATGCTGTGTCCACAAGGGGGCAGCACCACTCAGAGTGGGGGTGACTGCAGTACTGGATTGTGTCCACAAAGGGGAAGCCCTGCTCAGAAGGAGTGGGCTCCACTACCATGTTGTGTACACAAAAGGGCAGCACTGCCCAAAATGGGGCTGCAGTACTGGGCTGTGTCCACAAGGGGGGAGCATTGCTGATGGAGGGGGGGGCTGCAGTTGCAGTCTGTGTCGACAAGGGGGCAGGACTTCTTGGGGAGGTGAGGGCTGGAATATACGATTGTGTCCACAAGGGGCACTGCTCGGTGGTGGGGGGCTGCAGTATCACGTTCTCTTTACAAGGGGGAAGCACTGCTCGGGAAGGGGGAAGCTGCAGTGTTTGGTTTTGTCCAAAAGAACGCAGCTCAGCTTGTGGTGGGCTGCTGTACCACGTTGCGTCAACAAGTGGGCAGCACTTCTCAAGGCGGGGGGCTGCATTACTGGGTTGTGTCCACAAGGAGACAGCACTGCTCGGGGGTGCTGCAGTACTATGCTGCTCCCACAAGGGGTGAGCACTGCTCAGAAGAAGGGGGCTGCATTGCAATGCTGCGTCCACAATGGGGGAGCACTGATCATGGGGGACTTGCAGTACCGGGGTGTGTCCACAAAGGGACAGCACTGCTCAGGGGGCTTGTGGGCCACAGTACCATGCTGTGTCCACAAGGGGTGAGCACTGTTCTGACGGGGTGTCTGCAGTACTGGGTTGTGTCCACAAGGGAGAGCAGTGCCTGGGTGCAGGGCTCTACAGAACCATGCTGTGTCTGCAAGGGGGCAGCACTCCTCAGAAGGGAACCCAGGGGCCATTGTGACACTCCAGAGCCTCATTTAACCAGGGAGGCCATTGTGACACTCCAAGGCCTCATTGAATCAGAGAGACCATTGTGACACTCCAGAACCTCATGTCATGAAGGGTTTATTGTGGCACAGCAGGATCCCATGGAATCAACTGTCCATTGTGACAATGCGGGTCCCAGGAGATCATGGTGACACTACAGAAGCTCATGGAACCAAGGGTCCATTGCAACCAAGCGAGGCCTCATGGAACCAAGAGCACCTTATTAAACTGCATGGCCTCAAGGAGCCATGAGCCATTGAGACTGAGGAACTCATGGAAGCAAGAGTTCATTGTTACACTGTGGCGCCCTGTGGAACCAAGGGGACCACAGTGACATTGCAGGGCTTCATGGAACAATGGAGACTGTTCTGACACTTTGGGATCCCCTGAACCCAATGGGCCATTATAGCATGGCAGGGCCTCATGGAATCAATGGCACTACAGTGAACAGTGGGTCTGTATGGGATGAAGTGTCCACTCTGACACCGTGGAACCAAGAATATCATTGTGGCACTATGGGGCACCATGGAACCAAAGATGCATTGTGGCACAGCAGGGTCTCATGAAACCACAGAGGACATTTTTACACTTTGAAGCCTTGTGAAACCAAAGGGCCATTGTGGCATTTCTGAGCCTTGTGGAGCCAAGGGGACTACAGTGACACTGTAGGGCTTGGTGAAACTAATAGTCAGTTGCGACACTGCAGGGCATTATGGAATCATGAAGACTATTGTGACACTGCAAGTCCTCATGGAAACAAGGGACCATTGTGACACTGTGGAGCCCCATGGAAACAAGGGGCCAGTGGACACAGCAGGGCCTCATGGAACCAAGGATCCAATATGACACAACCAGTGTAACACTGTGGGGCCCCATGGATACACGGGAAGAAGTAACAGTTGTGGCTGGCTTGGCCTGACTGGTCCAACTGACCTTGGCTTGCCAAGGGTCTCTTCTCATGTGCCCCCTAAACACTGGGGCTCTGGGCATTCCTAAAAATGGAAAAGAAGTACATTCTTTCATGCACTTCTCACTCAAGGATACACGGTCAAAATGGGATTCCCCCTCCAAAATTCCCTGTATGCAGAGATTGCACCCAGACAAAAGCTGCCATTTCCAACAGGTCTGGCTTTCCTTGTCTTCCTGAGGACCGACTCTCACCTGCCTTGAAACACTGGGGCTCAGTGCTTTCCTTCATATGGAAAAGAACTGTCCCTCCTGCACAGGCACCCATGGCCAAAATTGGTACTTTTCCTCCAAAATTCCTATCTGCAAGGGTTTCTCGCAGACAAAAGTTGCCAGGACAGATGGATCTGGCTGGTGTTGGCCTGTGGTGGTCACCTCTATTCTGCCCTGAAACGCTGGGGCTCTGTGATTTCCTTCCTATGAAAAAGAACCATCCAACTTCTCCAGGTGCCCATGACTGAAAATCAGATTTCACCTCCAAAAGTCCTTTATCCAAAGATTGCTCCTACACAAAAGCTGCCATTACAGATAGGTCTGGCTGGCCTTGGCCTCCTGAGGGCCAGCTCTCACCTGCCTTCCAAACACTGAGATGCATTGCTTTCCTTTCTATGGAAAAGAGCTGGCCATCTCCTCCAAGCAAAAAGAGCTGAAGTTCGGATTCCACATTCAAAATTTGAACTGTCCAAGAGTTCCTCCCTGAAAAACCTGCCACAGCAGACAGACCTGCCTGGCCTTGGCCTCTGGAGGCTGCAGTTCATCAGCACCTGAAACACTCGAGTTCTGTGGTTTCCTTCCTGTGGAGACCGTGGTGACACTGTGGGACATCATGGAACCGTGGAGACCATTGTGACACTGTGTGGCCCCATGGAACCAAGGGACCATTGTGACACTGTGGTGACCCTGTGGAACCAAGGACATCATTGTGGCACTGCTGGGCCTCATGGTCCCAAGGGGCTGGTGTGAAGCAGCAGGGCTTTGTGGAACCAAGAGGCCATTGTTGCATTACAGGGCCTTGTGCAGCCAAAGGTCTTTTGTGATCCTGCAGGGCACCGTGGATCCATGGAGACCATTGTGACACCGTGGGGCCCCATGGAACCAAAGGGCCATTGTGACCCTGCAGGGCCTCATGGAAGCAAGGGGCCATTGTGACACTTCGGAAGAAAAGAGAACATTGTGACACTATAAGGTCTCATGAAATGAAGGCAACATGGAACAGAAGTGGCTGGCTTGTCTTTCAATTGAACACCTTAAAGGTCTGTCTGGTCCCGTCATATAAAGGGCTGCCTCTCATCAGCCCCTGGAGTTGAGGATTGGTTAGAAAGCCATGGACACAGCTATGGATATAGCTCGATGGAGGCAGGAGTGTAGCTCCTGCTAAGCAGAAAGCAAAGGCCTCATTGCAGGAGAATAGCTCCTGCTGAGCAATAGCTTTTGCTAAGCAGAGATTTTGCAAAAGCCATATAGTTAACATAATTTGCAGAGTTAGTTGATAAGTAATGCATATGACTATTGTTTAATCAAGGCCTTATAACTTCTAGGTGGCACGTAGCAAGCGAAGCATAACCCTGGGATTGATACTATATAGCAAATCATATAAGAAAAAGGGAAGTAGCAGCCAAGACTAGCTGTTAGGTAGCAAGTATACATTTTGGCTAGAAACTTAGAAGGAGTGGTTATCTCACACTTGTAATAACCAATAATAGGAGAGGCGTATATAGCAAAAACCAATAAGATTGTACTACTAATAATAATGCTGATTTATGCTATTCTGGGCTATAAATGTAACTGATGCTCTCAATAAAGTTGGATTATGCTTTATCAATCATATTGATTGTTGGCATATTCCCCTCGCCTTCCTCCACAAGTGGCCCCGATCCCTCCGCAGGGTCCGAGGTTCCCTGGCACCTGGAGCACTGTGGCTTTGTGCTTTCCTTTCTATGAAAATGTCCCTCTTTCCAGGTGCCCGAGGCTGAAATTGTTACTCCCCATAAAAATATCACTATATACAAGGGTTTCTCCCAGCCAAAATCTGCTAGGACAGACAGCTCTGGCTGGCCTTGGTCTCTTGAGGGCTGTCTCTCATCTACCACCAAACACTGGGGCTCTGTGCTTTCCTTCAAGTGGAAAAAACTGCCATTCTCACCTAGGTGTCAATGGTCAAAATTGGGATTCAACATCTAAAATTACATCTATCCAAGGATTGTGCCCAGACAAAAGTATCCAGGATAATCAGGTCTGGCTGCCTTGTCCTCTGGTGATTTTCTTAGATTATGAGAATAATGTTTTAATTTACCAAAACCTTGGAGAGGGCCCAGAAATCTCCCAAGGTGGAGTTTGGAGGCTGGAAGAACATGACCGTTCTATAGGGACAAAGAAGCTCTGTGCTCAGTGCAGTGGAGACTGAGGAGAGCAGAGGAGAGCCCAGACAGGACACATGGAGAAAGGAATTTCCCTCCTGGGTCAAGGCTGTGATGCAACCCATCCCCCAGAAAGAGTCTGGAGGAGCCCAAGGCTCTGTGTAGCCAGGCAGAGGCAGGCAGGACGCAGAGCTGTCAGCAAAGGAAGGGGCCAGCCAGGTGGGGCAGCCGGGGGATGCCGACAGCCTGCAGGGACAGAGGCGCAGGGCATGGACACCACAGGACAGCCTGGGCTACAGAGGGCACAGGGATGGGCAGCAGCTGAAAGGCCCTGCCAGAGCCAACTCCTGCAGCACTTGGGCCATGGCTGCTGGCCCTGGGCCCTTGGCCAGCAGGGGACAAGTGAGCCTTGCTGTGCTGGGGCCTCATTGCCTCCTTGTCCCTGCTCAGCAGCCTGGCAGGGGCTGCCCCATGGTGCTGCCCTTGGCATTGCACATCCCCAGAGCCCAGTGGCACGGGAAGAGCCCTGAGCAATGAGGGAGGGATGGGATCTGCCTTGCCAGGGGCTGGGGCTCAGACCTTGGCCCTCTGCATTCCTGAAACACATCCAGGCTTTCTGAGCATCAGAGACACATTTCCCTTGTTTTTTTCCAACTTATCACCACTGCCTCCAGTGTTCTGCTCTAACTGGAACCTGGGGACACTTTCTGAGTCATATCCCTCAGTGGGATCCATTAAAACTTCAAGAAACTTTGGACTTTGAATATGACTTTGATTTCTTGAGAAGTTTTCCTTCTGTTCACTCTCAGGGACTAATGTCCAGGGACTCAGCACTGTTGGAAATTTCCAGCTCTATAGAGATGGGGCAACTGAGAGGCATTTAAAGATTTTATTCCATAATCAATTTTGTTGAAGGGTGAAACATAAGAGATGTAAAACCCAATGTCATTCTATCAGAAGCCAACTTATTCCCTGGTTACAATACCTTATAAATATTTTTTGGCTTTTTAACTTTTGCCCTACCATGGTGCTAATGCTTCTAGCATCAATCACCTATTATTTTACCCCACATTGTCTTGCCACAATGCATCTTTCACAGTTCTAATTCTCCTGAATATCTAGTCTTTTTGCAAGGCCATGGTATGAAACTTGTTTCTAGTTCAATCTCCTCTCAACCACGTCTTCTCTATTCCCTTCTTTCTAAGTCAACACACCTTATCTCAGAGTTTGCATACACATGTACAAGTCTGTGTGAGCTTTCAGTCAGGATTTGAGAGTCCTTTGCAACTCCATTCCTCACAAATATCAATCACAGAATGCTGCAATCACCTCTGCTCTAAAGAGAAAAGTAATAAAATACACCCTTTAAAATAGGAATGGATATTTCTAAGAAGATCTTAGACATATTTCTCCATAACTGGAGTTGAAAATCTTCCAAATGAACTGCAGTAGACCAGAAGGAAATCAAGGTGGAGCCTTGTGCATACAGGCTCCGAGATAGGCATGCATCCAAAGTTTGACCTAAGACCTTGGAGAAAGCTTGGAGACTTAGAGCATTAAAAGTAAAATAGGTATGAAACAAGAATGTAAGTTTGTATTTATATAGAAATATGTTTTAAGTAAACAGAAGTATGCATTACGAAAGCAAAGCAATGTTTTAACTATGGTAGGAAAGGATTTAAAAGTTTAGCAATAAAACCTGTTGTAAAGTTAGTTAGAAGCCTAAGATGTATCAATATGGGTTTGTGAAGTGTTATGTGATTGTTTGTAAAATGACATATTGCAGCAAAGCCATGAGAAGTAAAGCAATTAATGATAGGTGTAAAGAGATGCTAGCGAACTTCATAGAAGTATCTGATTGGTTAAAAAACTAACATAAGGCATTGTAACTAAGAATGAGGTGGCTTTGATATTATGGCATTGGATGTAACACCTTTAATGTCTCACCCTTCTATGAGACTGATGCAATAAAGCATAAATCATCTTATACAACATCTCTCAGTTGTCCTGTCTCTTGTAATATTAATCTCTCGATAGGGATTTTTTGGACATCAGGTCTACTCCATTGAATTCAATAGACATGTAGGGACACCAAGTGTACTGCATTAAAGTCAATGTGGATTTCGGGACATCACATTTGCCCTATTGAAATCTGTTGGGGGTTGGGTTTTTTTGTTCCTTTACTGCGAGAGTTTGGAGAATTTTTCCCATTGTGATGCTAACAAAACCTTCCGACTGCGCCCAGGGTCTTTGACGGCCCTGGACGGGGCAGATGGGTGGAAGCGGCTTCCAGAGGGGTATGCAGACTTCCGCGTGGGGCTACTCAGAGGACACTTGTGTTTCCGGCGAGAGAGAGGAGAGAAGGGACCCCCCGGTCTGCGGAGCACATGCCAGGAGGCAGGAGAGCCAGACACCTGTGTCAATTCTTCTGCATCTTTCCTGCTTAGCCTCCTACCTCTGGGAATACAACTGATCTCTGGACACAACAGTGAGAGAGGAGCCAGCTCCCACCTGAGCCAGCCCAGCTCCAGCTGCTTCCCCTCGACCTCCCTCACTCCCGCCTGCTCTGCTGCACGTATTACGTCCCCAGGAACGGACAGAGACAGAGTGTGTCCGTGGCTAAAGAAAGGACTAGAACTGGGTTATTTTCTTCTGTTTTTTGTCGGTAATTTTAATAACTGCTGTTGTTTTCTACATGTGCGGTTAGATATAGTAGTAAAGAGATGTTACTTCTACCCCTTATCTCTGCCTTGAGTCCTTGATTTGAAACAATTATAACAGTTAGAGGGGGTGAAATTAATTTCTCTATTTCAAAGGGGAACTTCTGCTTTTTATTGACAGAACCCTGTCCTAGAAACCACGACAAAATCAATAAAGATTTAAGGTAAACAGGTCTACCATTAAAGTCAAATGGGATTTTGCAGAAATTTGGGGCTAAAATCAGGAAATTTGGATAAATTGGAGGGAAATGTTTAGCTGAATTCTGGGAATTTCCACTCAAGGATCAAGGTGCTGATGCTCTTGGCTGAATTCCTGGAAGCCAATCCCGAATCCCTGATCCCACATCTGTGGCCCTCACTGGAGCTGTGTCTCTAGGTAAGCCCCAAAATCTCTGTTTTCAGCCCAAAATCGTGGAGTTCCAAGTCCAAAATTGGGATTTTTAGCACCAAAAATGTTGGTACATAGGGTTTACCCATTGAATTCAGAGGTGATTGAGGGACACCAATGTACCCTACTGAAGTCATGTGGGGTTTCAGGAACACTGGATTTACCCAACTGAAGTCAATGTGGATTTAGTGACACCAGGTCTACCCCTTAATAGAGCTTGTTCAGAAAGGGTTACTGGTTAAACTGGGAGCACTGGGAGCAGCTAAGGGAGGACACTGGGGTTACTGGGAGCACTGGAGCATCAGTGGGACCACTGGGAAATAAATGGGACCACTGGGAAATAAATAGGGATAAACAAAACTCCAAGTCTGCCCCACTGAAGTCAATAAGAATTAGGGAAACCAGGTCTACCCATTAAAGGCAATGGGGATTTAGGGACACTAGGTTTATCCTGTCAAAGCAATGAGGATTTTGGGGACATCAGTTTGGGAGGGCTCCAGGGGTTTCAGGTTATCCACATGTTCAAGGGGTACCCAGGTTATCCAGGTGAGTTTTGGGGGTACCCAGGTGTTGCGTCGCTTGGGGGTTCCCCCCTAGCGACAACTTCACCTGTTAGCTGGGTGATAGTGTGGCTGTATTAATAAAAGGACGAGTGTGATGGTTTGCCAGGATATCCTTTAATCCATGTGAAGCTGTATCCAAAAGTGATGCTATCCAAGGATAGGCAGGAATCAAATACCAGGGTCAAGGATCAGTTTCACAATACATAGGGAATACTTGAGGACAAAGGTCCAATCCTGAAACACTTGACCTTTTATGGCAAAAGCTCTCAGATCAACTGATAATTAGAGCTAGGAAGAGGATTGACTTTGGGATGTGCTAATTAACATCTTCACAGTGCCCTGTTTACCAGGGTCTCAGGTTTATGTCTCCGATTTCAGTTGATTCAATTACCACAGTGGCCCGTGGAGATGGTCGGTGGTGAGTGTTCACTGTGTGTAGTCATTTGGGGTGGTCAGTGGGTTTGGTCACTTTGGGTGGTCAGTGGTTTGTGATCAGTTTGCATGGTCAGTGGAGTGTGGTCAATGGGGTGTGATCAGTGGTTGTGGGCAATGGGTGTGGGGAGTGGTATGTGGTCAGTGGCTGTGCTCAGTGGGCTACAGTTATTGGGGTAAGGTCAGTGGAGGGGGTTTGTGAGTGTGGTCAGCAAGTGTGGTCACTGGCTGCAGTCAGTGGGTGTGGTCAGTTGGGTGGGGGTTGTCTATTGGGTGATCAGGGGATGTGGTTGTTGGTGTGGTCAGTGGTGGTAGTCAGTGGGTGTGAGCAGTGCAAAGTGGTCATTGGGGGTGGTCAGTGGGAGTGGTCAGTGGGTGTGGTGGGTGGATATGGTCAGTTGAGTGGTCATTGGGCATGGTCATTGGGTGTGGTCAGTGGGTTTAGTCAGTGAGGAGTGGTAAATTGATGTGGTCCTTTTGGACAGTGGGGGTGGTCAGTGGGGGTGTGGTCACTTGGGTGGTCATTACCTTGTGGTGAGTGGGGTGACCATTGCGTGTGGTCAATGGGGTGGTCAGGTGTGATCCGTGGTTGGGGCCAGTGGGCAGTGGTCCTTTCAGTGGTCAGTGGAGTGTGGTTATTGGGTGTAATCAGTGGGCTGTGGTCAGTTGAGCAGTCAATTGATGTGTTCAGTGGGATGTAGGCATTGGTGCTTGGGAAGTGGCTGTGGTCCATGAGAGGATGGTAAGTTGGTATGGTAAGTGGCATGTGGTCAGTTTTTTCAGTTGGATAGTCAGTGGATTGTGGTCAGTGGGTGTGGGTAGTGGGTGTGGTCAGTGGGGGTGGTCAGTGGGGTCTGGTGGGTGGGTGTGGCCATTTGAGGTGGTCAGTGGGGTATGGAAAGTCGGATGTGGTCAGTGATGGTGTGGTCAGTGCATGTGGTCACTGGGGGTGGTGAGTGCAGGTGGTCAGTGGGGGTGTGGTCAGTAGGGGTACATTCAGTTGGGGGTCATTAGGGTGTGATTAGTGAGTGTGATCCGTGGGTGTGGTCAGTGGTTGCAGTCAGTGAATGTGGTCAATTCGGTAGTTGGGTGGGGGTGGCCAGTTGGGTGGTCAGGGGCTGTTGATGGCACAGCCAGTGGGGGTAATCAGTGAGGGTATGGTCAGTAAGTGGGTGTGGTCAGTGGGGTGTGGTCACTGGTTGTGAGCAATGGGTGTGGACAGTGGTGTGTGATCAGCAGGGGTATGGTCAGTATGGTCAGTTGGGTAGTCATTGGGTGTGGTCAGTGGGTATGGGAATTGGTGTCTTGGAAATGGGTGTGTTCACTGGGTGTGGTCAGTGTGGGTGGTCAGTGGGGTGTGGCCAGTGGGTGTATCATTTGGGATGGTCAATGAGAAGGTGCTTGGCCAAGGCAAAAGGAGGCTCCCTGTGTGCCCTGCTCCCCTCTCCCTGAGCTCCTGAGAGCTCTGCAGCCCCTGCTGCCATCCCATCTGCCCAGGCCAGCACAACAGCCCCGGCCTTGGGGCCCTGCAGAGCTGCTCCTGCTCCAGGCCCAGGGCCCATCCCAGAGCTGGGGCAGCCACAAAGCTGTGCCCATTTCTGTTCATTCCTGCTCTGATGAGGATGCATCCTCAGCCACCTGGAGGATGCTGATGAATTTTACTACACCAGACGCTTTTCTTTCTTGAGCTCTTCAATTCAGGAATTCAGTGGCAAAGACTCATAAACATTTGTTCAAAACAGCCAAACAAGAAAAGCCCCTGTGAATAATTAAAGTTTTCAATATTTCTGTGGTTAATGAGACAAATTTCAGAAGTGTATTCAAAATGAATATTCTATATAGAAAATAATGTAGACAGAACAGTTTTGTCTTGTTTTTTTTTCCTGTTTCTACATTGCTATCAGCCATGTCCAATTGATATTGACCCCCAGCATCTTTTAATGCAATCTGAAGAGATATGAAATTCAAGACCATTCATGGCTGACAATCAATCACACTTTGTCCCCAGCCATCCCCACCATTTCCCTCAACCAACTCCTCAGACTCCTATGGATCAAGAATGGTGGGGCCAGCAGGACCAGGGCATTAGACTCCTCCCCTGTGCTTGGCACTGTTCGGGAAGAACCTTGAGTGCTGTGTCAAGTTCTGGGCCCCCCAATTTAGGAAGGACACGGAGGGGCTGGAGCATGTCCAGAGAAGGCAACAAGGCTGGTGAGAGGTCTGGAACACAAGTCCTGTGAGGAGTGGCTGAGGGAGCTGGGGTTGTTTATCCTGGAGAAGAGGAGGCTCAGGGTAGACAAAGTGTTGTCAGGGCATAGGTTGGACTTGATTATCTCCAAGGTCTTTTCCAACCTTGCTGATTCTGTGACACATTCTGCTGCAGATGACTCCGCTGTGTCAGAATGGATTCTGGTTTCAGGTAGCCCCAGAGTTAAAATGGCCCTTGGCTTTATGGGACTCTGCTTTGTCACAATGGACCCTTTGTTCTATGATGTTCCACAGTGTCACAGTTGAATCCTTGGCTCCAGAGTCAACCATGAACTGTTACGAAATCTCCAAAATATTGGAAAGACTACTCAACACTAATTTGGTGTTAGAGAAGGCATCATTTATTCAGGCCTGAGGTCCAGCAGGGGATAACACCTAACCTTACATGAACACATGATTCTAATAGCAAGTTGCTTATATGCAGATGCTACATATGTACTACAATTTACTCATTTCCATAAAACCTACCCAAGGGCAGAGGTCAGGGCAGGACTGGCAATGGCAGGGCAGAGCCAGGGGCAGCAAGATGGGAGTGTGCAGCCTGCAGGGACACAGCAGCAGCTGTGGGACACCGCAGGACAAGCTGTGCTGAACATGGCCAGGGGCCCTGGCAAGGCTGGCCGTGCCCAGGAGAAGCCAAGCCTTGGTGCCCTGGGCCACAGCAGGGTCTGTGCCACCAAGGGCTGTCAGGACACACCTTGTCCTGAGCCACTGGGGCCTCCTGGCACAGCCCCAGCAAGGCTGGGCACTGTCACCCCTTGTCCTGCCCTCTGCATCCCCCCCACATCCCAGTGGCCTCAGGGATCTGCTGGGACCAGTCCCTGGGGAGCCTTGGTTAGGAATAGCCCTGGGGGGCTCCTTCATGCTCCCAGGGACTGCAGGTTTTCCAAGGACTTTGGCTTTTGCTTTTGCCTTGGAGTCTCTGAGAGCTTTGTGCAATCATGGCCTCCAATACTCTCTTCCAAGGAGTACAGGAGAAGCCTGTCACAATGGACTCCTTGGTTCCATAGTGTCACAGTTGCCACAATTTCCATGGTACCACAACTGCCCTTTGATCCCACGAGGTCCCACAGTGCCACAATGGCCCCTTGTTTCCATGACACTGTGTAGTGTCACAGTGGTCTCCATGATTCCATACTGCCCTGCAGTGTCACAGTGGACCATTGGCCAGTGAGGCTCCACAGTGCCACCATGGCCTCTTGGTTCCATGGACCCCACAGTGTCACTGTGGATCCCTTGGTCCACAAGGCTCTGAAGTGTCACAATGGCCCTTTGGTTCTATATGGTTTGGCACAGTCACAATTCACTCCTTCGTTCCACGAGGCCCTGCTGTGCCACAATGCCCAGGGCTCCATGAGTTTCTATAGTGTCACCAGGGTCTCCTTGGATCTGCAGTATCACAATGGTCTCCTTGGCTCTGTCCCACCCCAATGTCTCAATGGCTTTCTGGTTCCATGAGTTTCCACAGTGCCACAAGGGTCTCCTTGTTGCCATGACAATACAAAAATTCTACATAAACATAGAGCAACATCTGCTTAACACACCTGGGAGAGAACATCTGTCTGCATTCAAATTAGGGGTTAAAGGTGAAAATGGCACCAGCAGCTTCCTTCTGCAACAGAGGTACAGGGAAAGGACAGGGACAGAGAAATCAGCTGAAAGACTTGAGAATTGACAGAATCATAGAATCACTAGGTTTGAAGAGAACTTCAAGATCAAGTCCAACCCCTGTCTAACAGCTGCATATGGCACTAATTGCCATACCTAGTGTTTTTTTAAATACATACAGGGATGGTGTCTCCACCAACCCCTGGACAGATCATTCCAGTATTTTATTGCATTTTCTGTAAAAAATATGTTCCCTAATATCTAACCTATATTTCCCTTGGCACAGTTTAAGACTGTGTCCTCTCATTCAGTCAGTTGCTGCCTGGTGAAAGAGACCAACCCCCACCTGACCACAACCACCTTTCAGGAAGTTGTAGAGAGTGATGAGGTCTCCCCAGAGCTTCCTCTTCTCCAGGACAAACAACCCCAGCTCCCTCAGTCACTCCTCACAGGACTTGTTTTCCAGACCCCTCACCAGCCCTGCTGTCCTTCTCTGGACACGCTCCAGCCCCTCCATGTCCTGCCAAAACTGGGGGCCCAAAACTGGACGCAGCACTCAAGGCGCTGCCCAAGCAGTGCTGAGCACAGAAGATGAATCATTGCCCTGGTCCTCCTGGCCACATCATTCCTGATCCAGGCCAGGAGCCATTGGCCTTCTTGGCCACCTGGGCACACTCTTGGCTCATGTCCAGCCTGCTGTCCATCAGTGCCCCCAGATCCCTTTCTGCCTGGCCACTGTCCAGCCACTCTGTCCCCAGCCTGGAGCACTGCAGGGGTTGTTGTGGCCAAAGAGCATGAACCAGCACTTGGTCTTGTCAAACCTCACCTTGTTGGAATCAGGCCCTTGATCCAGCCTGTCCAGGTCCCTCTGCAGAGCCCTCCTACCCTCCAGCAGATCCACACTCGCACCCTGCTTGGTGTCATCTGCAAATTTACTGATGGTGCACTCAATGCCCTCATCCAGATCACCAATGCAGATATTGAAATCCATGCTGGCTGGCTCTGATCCCTCAGCCATCCTGTAGGTGCCCTGTGATGGCACTCAAGGTGATCTCTTCCATCACTTTGCTGGGCACTGAGGTCAGGCTGACAGGCCTGAAGTTCCCAGATCCTCCTTCCAGCCCTCCATGGGGATGGGCTCACACTGGCACCTCCAGTCTTCTGGGACCTCCCTGGTGAGCCAGGACTGATGGTAAATGATGGAGAGCAGCTTGGGGAGCTCATCCAGCAGCTCCCTCATTCCCCTAGGATGGATCCCATCTGCTCTCAGAGACACTTGTGAGCATCTGAGTGGCTCAGCAGGTCCCCAGCTGCTTCCTCCTGGATTGCAGGGGGTCTGTTCTGCTTCCTGTCCAAATCTACCAGCTCAGGAGAACACTTGTCTTGAGGGCAACCTGTCCTTTTGTTGAAAACTGAGGCAAAGAAGGGGTTAAGTATTTCAGCCTTTTCCTCATCTTTATTTACTATATTTCCCCCCCCCCCGCCACATCCAATAAGGACTGGAGGTTCTCCTTGTCCCTCCTTTTTCCATTAATGTCTTTATTATATCATTTTTGTTGTCCCTCACAGAAGTGGTCAGGTTAAGTCCTTGCTGAGCCTTCGCTTCTCTAATTTGTTTCTGCATGACATAACAACATCCTTAAACACTTCCTGAGTTGCCTGTGCCTCTGTCTAAAAGTGATGCAGCCTCTTTTTTCCCTGACTTCCTAGAAAAAGCTCCATGCTCAGCCAGGCCAGTCATTCTCCTTGCTAGCTCACTGCTCAATTTTTGGCACAGAGGGACAATCTGCTCTATTGCCTTTAAGATATCTTTCTTGAAGTGTGTCCATCCTGTCTGGAATCCTTACTTTTAAAACGTTATTTCTCTTAAGAAAACCAGAACCTGATTTCGTACCCTCCAAATCTGCATCCTGAATAGACCAAACTCTTCTCTCTGCTGCTCCAGTGTGGAAGTTTTGTTGATGCCCCTCCTTCTTTCACAGAATATTTAAAAATTCAATTTTTTCATGGTCACTGTACCCCAGGTAGCCTCTGACCACCACATCTCCCACCAGCCCTTCTCTCTTTGTGAACAGCAGAAGACAGAGCTTTCCTTGGGAGTGGCAAGAGAAGGAAACCTCCCCAAAGTGCAGCCTGGAAGGTTCAGCCTGGAGGTGAGGAAACAGAAAAGTCCCTCCCAGGGCAGAATGTTGGTGGCCGAGGTGTCCCAGCATGAGGCTGGGCCATGCCGTGGCTCTGTGTGCCAGGAGCTGGCAGCGCTGGGTGCAGGGAGCCCAGAGAGGGCACAGCAATGCTGGGCTGAGAAATGCTGGGGGGACAGCGAGATGGGCGTGTGCAGCTGGCCAGGGCAGAGGAGCAGAACACACAGGGGGCACAGCCTGCAGGAGAGATGACCAAGGGCTGGGCAGGGCTGGCAGGGCCAGAGGCACCCAGGCCTTTGTGCCCTGGGCTGGGCAGGGCCTCTGCAGGCCCCACAGAAGGAACTTTCCTTGCAGCGGCTGCACTTTGCTTCTGCCTCGGCCCTCCCTGAGCAGGCTGGCAGGGCTTGCAGGTTGATGCCATTTGTCCTTGCTGCCTCTCACATCCCACTGCCCCAGGAACAGCCCCGAGCCACCCATGAGGGACAGGCCCTGCTGTGCCAGGCCTGGGCTCAGGCCTTGGCCTTTCTGCTGCCTCCAGCCAGCCCAGGCCTTGCTCAGCATTGCAGTTCCCTGCTCACAGCCTTTGGCTCCTGCAAACCTGGCCTCCAGGGTCTGCTCTCAGCAGTCCCTGGGGATCCTTTGGCAGTCCCTGCCCTCAGTGGGGCCAGTGATCCTCCAAGGGACTTGGAGTTTTGCTTCTGACTCCTTGAGCATCTTCTTCAACCTTCTCTCAGTACTTGAGGGTTCTGGACTCAGCCCCAATCCACCCTGGAGATCCTTAAAATAAAGAAAGCTAGCAGGAGCTCTTTGTCTTCTTTCAATTGTCATCGAGTCTTCAGGGTGTGTAACGCTGCTTGGAATCAGTTTCGAGTTCTGTTAAGGAAGAAGATTTCAAAGTGCATCTCATGACTATATTTTCCTCAAGGGAATGTTTTTCTATTTTTCATTTCAGAGAGAAACTGATAGAAGCATTCTGCAGGTAATCTGGATGCTGAATATCTCCTTAGTAGATCTGTGCACAGAGAAGAATGAGCCCCTTGCAGGCTGACCCAGTTCAGACAACTTGCTCCTCACCCTTAACCTCACCAACTCATGATATCTCCCATGTGGGACTGAGAACCAAAAATATACATAACCTCATAAATTTCTCTTTATAAAAAAAAAGTTATTAAATAATAAATTTTTATTTTTCTGAGATATAATATTATTATTCTATGCATTTTAACCTCATTTTTATAATTTTATTAATAATCTTTACATTTTTAGCAACCAAATAAATTATTGGTGATTGTTTCTAAGTAACACAATTCCTTTAATTATTTGATTAAGCTCTATTTGTTATTTATTTCTCCCTCTTTAAGATAACTCGTAATATTTGTAATCATTTTATCATCTTTATTATCTACTTTTTCTCAGATAGGGTCAAGGTGGGCACTTCAGGGTCCAGGAAGACATTTCTGCGGCACATTTGAGACAGTTTCGGGTCTGGAGAAATAATTTAGAGGGAAGTCTGAGCTTCAGAGTGGCACATGGGGGTCCGCAGGTGCCCTTGGAGGTCAGGGAGGGGAATCTGGGACCCTTCAGGTTTCTAAAGGGGCTCTGTGAGGCGTGGGGAATGATGGAAGTTGTAGGCGTGGGTATAATACGGTTTAAAGGGGCTGCAGAGCATCATGGGAGCTCTAGGCACAGCTGCAATGTCTCTCTGTGAGGCGCGGGGCATGATGGGGGATGAAGTCTCAGCTGGAATGGTGTTTTACCGGAACCGTGGAGCATGATGGGTGCTGAAGTCCCAGAAGTGCATCGTATGCAGAGTTTGGGGTCTGAGAGGGCACTTCGGAGACACTTTTGCCTCTGAACTGCGACTTGAGGTCCTCAGGGGGGAACGTATACAGTTCAGGAGAGCTTGGAGGGATCTTGGAGAGCTCTAACCGGGCTCTTTAGGGCATGGAGCATGGAGAATTGTAGGCGACTGACTGGGTTATGAGGTGCTCTGAGCTTACAGGGGGTGGCAGGAGATGAATTCCCAGAAGTGGCTGTAACGGGCCTCTATGGAGTTGGGAGCATTCAAGGGAACCTTGGACGATTTTGGGGGAGGGTCCTGAATGGGCACTGAGAGGGCATGTAGGGATCCTGGAGAGTCTGGGGGACACTTACGGGGCAAGAGGGGGGATACCGCGGGGGTACTGTGGAGCCAGGGCATGATGGGCGTTGTAGTCCCATCTCCAATGGGGCTCAATCGGGCCGGGGGCATGATGGGAGTTAGAGGCAGAAAGGAAAGATGGCGCCGACTCCAGGCACCAGCCCCGAAGCACCGATTCCCGGGTCTGAACCTCTTTGGTGGCACCTTGGGCTGGCACACACCTGAGGGATGTGTCTGTTTTCAGCGGGGAAAATTAGAAGTTTTAGATTGTCTTAAGAAAAAAAAAAGGAAGGAAAATTTCTCTTTCCCTGAGTGCAGCTAGCTTTTCAAGCAAAGCAGGTCCCGGGTGAATGAGGACAGACAGGATAGGGTTGAGGAATGTGGAGCAAGGTTGTCCACACTGGGCCAGACCTTGTGGGAGCCCAGGGCATTTCCCTGACTCCTCTGGAGATGCAAAACCCCCCCTGGCAGACCCCTCTGAGACCCCCAAGTGATGCCAAAGAGCCTCAGGGGCTAGATTTGGCTCCTTGGGAAAATCTACCAACACTGAGGGAAGAGATGCAAGCTCTGTAGATAAAGAGCGTGAAAATTAGAGTGTTAGAATGTAGAATAAGTAGGTTTTTGGATTGTTTACATTATGGCCATGTGGTCAAGATGGAAGATTTGGGATGCACTAGGCTTCTTCCTCCTTCTTCTCTGTGCCATCCACATTGGATGCTGTGCTCGCAGCCACAAATTGGATGGGGACAAAACTGGACAGTGTAATGAAGTTGTGCTGTATTGGAAACCAACTGTAAATATCGAAGACGTAGTCTAGATATAAAAGATAGGGTTCTGCCTCCCAGACCACACTTTTGTCATGGTCGCTTTGTAGAGAGGACCTGTTTCAGCCTGGCTGGGACACTTTATAGATAGATAGGATATAATAAACAACCTTGAAACTACAGAAGATCGTCTCGAGCAATCTTTTGCCGGTGGCCTCAGGAAAATCCCAAATCCCAAGCCACCTGCATGTCCTTCTGAGGAGGTCTCACGCCTAAAGAGACCCTCAGACAGTGACAGACCTCAAGGCACAGCTTCTCTGAGCAAGCTGGACCCTGAGGAGAGACCCTGGATCAATATGTATCCCTGAATGCTGCAGACACCTCTGCTCCAAAGAGAACAGGAATAAAATACATCCTTAAAAATGAGAATCTCTATTTCTCAGAAGCTCTTTGAAATATTTCTCCATAACTGTCATAGGAAATCTTCATAATGAACTGTACCAGACTAGAGGGAAATCAAGGCAGAGCAATGGTTTGTTAGGAAACCTCTCAAGAGCTCCAAGTCAGAATCAAACTCCAAAGTTTCTTAAAGTTTTAATGGGTCCCGCTGAGGAACATGAGTGATAAAGTGTCCCCAAGCGTCAATCAGAGCAGAGAACTGGAGGTAGAGATGACAGGTGGGGACAAAGAGAAGCCAAGTCTTGGTGCCCTGGGGCACAGCAGGGTCTGTGCCACCAAGGGCTGTGAGGAGACACCTTGTCCTGAGCCACTGGGGCCTCCTGGCACAGCCCCAGCAAGGCTGGGCACTGTCACCCCTTGTCCTGCCTTCAGCATCCCCCCACATCCCAGTGGCCTCAGGGATCTGCTGGGACCAGTCCCTGGGGAGCCTTGGTCAGGAATGGCCCTGGGGGGGCTCCTTCATGCTCCCAGGGACTGTAGGTTTTTGCAAGGACTTTGGGTTTTGCTTTTGTCTTAGAACTCTGTGCAATCATGGCCTCCAATTATCTACTTTAATTAGTCTCTTGAGAGCCTTTCTCAGTAACAACACTCAGTGGGGCTCATTAATGCTTCAAGGTACTTCAGTTTTTTTAAGGTACTTTCCTTTTTCCTTTCTTCTCTGATACCCTGAGAGGTTTTTGTGCAATCATGGCCTCCAATTCTCTTCTCCAAGCAGTCCATGAGGAGCCTGTGTTGGGCATGGACCTCAGAGAAACCCATTAATGCTTTGAGATACTTTGGGTTTTTCTTCTGACTTGGAGTCCTGGAAAGGTTTGTGCAGTCTCCTCTCAGGCCTGAGGTTCAAGGGCTCAGCACCAAATGCACCACGGGGCTCATTTAAAAAAAGCAAACCATGACAAACATGGCAAGCCATGGCTCTGCCTTGATTTCCCTCTGGTTGAGAACATATCCAGCAATTTGCTAGACTGAGTATTTTGGCTACTTTTATCTTTACATTTCATGACCATTTTAATGACTAATCCTTGGTAAAATTCTACAGATATTTCTAGCAAACAAAAATTCTGGCTATCAAGGTACAATTTACAGACTTCAGTAGTAGATTAGTGACATGGTTTTTCATTCTTTTTCCTCAATCTCATTCTGGGTAGGAACAATAATTCTGTTGCCCACAGAGCTGACACCTTTTTAATTCCAGAATAATGTCCCCGACATTCTTTGCTATTCAGCTTTACCGCACGTCTGTGGTCTTTTAAGACCAAGCCATATGCCTTTGATAGTGATGTTAAGTCTGCCACTTGCCATAGTATCCTTCAATTCCAAACAAGTACAGCAATAGACAAAATCAAATTTTTGTTAGCTAAAATAAGCAGCACAGTGATTGGGTGAATTAAGGCATTAAGCAAACTGTTTGTGGTTGGTGACCATCCAAATAGCACATCCTACCCATGATGAGACAGATGTTCTTTAAATCATTTAAAAACCCCTTTTATGGTCTCCGCGTCATGGTGTATCGTGATCAAAGTCCTTTTCCTTTTTTTTTTTTAAGTCCTGATGTTGCAGTAGCTGAGCGACTAGGGTTAAATTCATTCCTATAGTCCCAGGCAATATTTCTTGCACAGTAACCAGATTTGCCTTCATGTACTGATGTGATATTACAGGTACCTGATAGGAAAAATCACATCCTTTGGCTTTAGCAAAATCACAAAGACATAAATTGAATTGAGTTTCATCCATGATTTGATTATCTATCATTATGGTGGGACATGCTGTTCTGAGACAGACACAACCTTGTCCTATATACACAAGTGAAGTTGTCTGGTTGATTAGATACATTTCAAAGTGGCAAATGCTTTGGTCCGTGTCCAGGCAAGTATCTTTGTCATCCTCCAAAGTTCCCTCACATATATATCTCAATTGTTTCCTCATAGAACGGGGCTCCAGGTTAATGGTCTGCCATTTTTCTTCAATTTCTCATGCCCAGATTCTATGTTCAGAAGGATACAATACAGTCCTTTCATTATTTAGTCCTAGAGCAACTATTGGATGCTTTAAGCTCAGAGATGCACTACATATAGTTAAAACAAAAGCTGTCACTGTATTTGTTTCAGGGTCATAGGTAAAATTAACCAAAACCCACCAAGATGGAAGCTCTCTTTCCATTTCAGAGGCATTATTCCAAACAATTTTGCAGTTTCAGCAGGGAATATCCCTTCCTCACCTTCCCTGACTGCCACAGACTGCATCCACATTTGTGCTTGAGTACATGCAAGAGCCAGAGAAATGTTTGCACTAGCTGTGCCTAGGGCTTTAATTATTACCTCATGATCTTGCTCTTCTGTATTTTCCCATTTTGGTAACATTTTGGTCAGTTTCCAATGATTGTTACCTAGCGCTAATAAAGAAGATTGCAAAGGCTGCTGTAATTTAACTAAATCGCTTCCCATCAATTTGTCCATTAACACCTCCAAATCCATTGTGTTTAAGACTCCCAGTCCTGTTCCTAATATCCCAGTGAGGTCTCTCTTTTTCTTAAAACTAGAGTGCATATGGTTTTGAAGCCAAGTAGTCCATTCTATAAAAGGAGTTTTGAGAAATGGAGCATATTCTGGCCAAATGGCAGTAGCATTTACCTGCATATCCATTTCTACTCGCTTCAGAGACCATTTTGGTTTAGTTAGCAGTCTCTGAATTCCTTTTTTCTTGATAGCATGTGGTCCAATTTTAGTAATTGTGGGAATTATAGGTTATTCCTTTTTTCTCTGAAATAATCGTAGTCTGGATCGTTACAGCCCTCTCTGACACTGGTGGGGTTTATTTGTCTTTGATTTTGTGAAACTCGATGCAAAATTGAGTAACATTAAAATCAAGATCAAACCCTTTTGCTGCACATCCTTCAATTTTAAGTCTAAATTCAGGACACGTGGTCAAACATTTGTCACAGCATGCAGGACCAACTTGGATGAGTTCCATGGGTGGATGGTGAGCCTCATGGAACCCATCTTGTACGAATGCATATTCACATCCCCAAACATTCCTCCCTTCCCACATACTTGCATTGGTGACCCTTAACATTTTGCTCAAAGCCCTACTAGAGTAGGGATCGTAAGATTTCCTTGGCATTGACAAATTACATTGTACTGGTGTGGTGTTGCTTTGACTCTTATTATAGTCATGGCAATGACCACAAGGGTCACAACCATTTGCATTATGTCTATGATAGCTGTAAGTTCATTACTCGCTGTTCTTGGTGAATTTCAGCTTCAGATCTCTGTCACCTGGTGCAATTTTCCAAATTTCTTCATGAGCCTTCTTGACTCGGGAGTGATGGATCCAAGCCTTCTGTTCTTTGATCCTGACTGCCGTGAAGATGGTGAGGAGTACCTGGAATGGTCCTTCCCACTGTGGCTCCAAAGTCTTCTCTGCAAAAGACTTAACATATACTATACTATTAACATATAATCCCCAGGTTGTACATCATGTACTGGCCCATCTAATTCTCTGCTTTGGGCCCCAGCCACATATTTTCTAATTTCTCTAAGTTGTTTATTCAGGGCCATAATGTATTTGTGTAGAGTTTCTTCTTCTACTTGAATGGGTGTTATTCTTTCTTGGACTGCATATGGTATCCCATACAATATTTCAAAAGGGTTTAATTTCCCTTTTGTTCTTGGTTTTGTTCTAATCTGTACTACTGCCAGTGGAAGAGCCTGGGGCCAAGGCAAATTTGCCTCTTGCCTCAGCCTAACAATTTGTTGTTTGATAAAATGGTTCATTTTCTCCACTTGGCCACTGGAAGGTGATATGGGGTATTGCAATTCCCAATCTATCCCCAGGTGGTGACGAATTTGCTGTACAATTTTTGAGATAAAATGTGGCCCTCTATCAGAAAATATAGTGGCTGGGACTCAAAAACATGATATTATTTCTTGTAACAATGCTTTGGTCACCTCTCGTGCCTTAGCTGTCTGGGTAGGAAAGGCTTCTGGCCATACTGAAAAGGTATCTGTTAACACTAATAGATAACTATACCCCCCCCTTTCCTGGGCAATTCCGTAAAATCTATTTGCTATTGCTGCCTAGGTCCACAACTTTTCTCAATTTGGCCAACTTTAGGCTTTGGAAAGTTTTTAGGACTAGTTCGGAGGCAAAGACCACACTGACAAGTTACTTGTGTTACTGTGCCTTGTAATTTTCTAGCCAAAATTCTATCCTTTAAATAATTGTATAGGGCGTCCATTCCCCAATGTGTTTTCTCATGTTCTTTTAGCACTAGTGACTACAACAAGTAAGAACGTATTACAATTTATCCTTCTTTGGTTACAGCCCCTCTTCCTGGTCACGAATTCTTCTTCTTCCTTAACAAGCTTTTTATCTTTTTTGTTATACACGGGCTTACCTTCAATAGAGATCTTTCCATCTGGAATTAATGCTGCCTCGACTATTTCATTGGGTACCTCACCTTTGGCTGCATCTTTTGCCTCTCTGTCCACCAGCATATTTCCTTCTTCCAATTCTGAGCTCACTTTTTGGTGTCCCTTGATGTGCATAACAGTTACCTTTTCAGGTAACTGAACTGCATCTAATAGTTTTAGTATTTCTTGTGCATGTTTAATATTTTTCCCTTGTGAGTTCAGCAGTCCTCTTCTTTCCAATTAGCCCCGTGTGCATGAACCACTCCAAATGCATACCTCGAGTCTGTATAAATGTTGATTTCTTTTCCTTTTGCCAGCTCTAAGGCCCAGGTTAAGGCAATTATTTCAGCTTTTTGTGCAGAGGTATTTGTTGGCAATGGTCCAGACTCTATTACCTCTCTGCTTGTGGTAACTGCATACCCAGCATGTCTTTTTCCACTGATGATATAGCTGCTCCCATCAGTGAACCAGCTCTCAGCATCCTCGAGAGGGGTGTCCTTCAGATCCAGGCGACTGGAGTAGGTGGCTTCAGTGGTCTCCAGGCAGTCGTGGATCACTGGTTCTCCCATACTCCTGCTGAGGAAAGAAGCTGGGTTCACAATGTTAGTTACCACAATTTCAACATCATCTTGTTCTACCAGTATGGTCTGGTACTTTAGAAATCTTTGTGGGGAAAGCCAATGTCCCCCTTTCGCCTCCAGGACTGCAGACACTGTGGGATACTAGTACAGTCTTTTTCTTGCCTAGGGTGAATTTGCATGCCTCTTGGATGTTCACGGCTACTGCTGCAACAGCTCTGAGGCACCATGGCCACCCCTTGCTGCCATGTCCAGCTGTTTGGAGAGGTAGGCAACTGCCCTCCGGTAGGGGCCCAGGTCTTGTGCTAGTACTCCCAGAGCAATCCCTTGTTTTTCATGAGAAAACAGAAAAAATGGTTTATTCACATCTGGAAGTCCCAGGGCTGGAGCTGACATAAGAGCCTTCTTTAGTTGGTTGAAAGCTCGTGTTGCTTCTGTTGTCCACTGAATATCCCCTGCTCCCTTCCGTGATTAAGGCATACAGGAGTTTAATGAACAATCCATAGTTAAAAATCCACAGTCTGCACCACCCTGTCATGCCTAGAAAGGTTTTCAATTCTTTTACTGTCTGGGGTTTTGGGGTTTGGCATATTGCTTCCTTACAGTCTTGCCCCAAGGTCCTTTGTCCAGCACTCACTTCATAGCCCAGGTAAATCACTGTTTGTTTCACCATCTGGGCTTTCTTTTGGGATACCCAATACCCCTGCAGGCCCAAAAAGTTTAGGAGGCTTACCGTCCAATCCACACATGCCTCTTGGGTCTGGGTGGCTATTAAGAGGTCATCCACATACTGAAGCAGCTGTCCTTCTCTTGGTGGGGGTTCCCAAGACTCCAAATCCTTTGCCAGCTGTTCTCCAAATATGGTAGGGGAGTTCTTGAACCCCTGGGGTAGTACACACCATGTGAGCTGAGTTTTACATCCAGTTTTGGGATTCTCCCATTCAAATGCAAAAATTTTCTGGCTGGCTTCATGGAGAGGGAGGCAAAAGAAAGCATCCTTCAAATCTAAAACAGTAAACCAGGTTAGTTCAGGTGTTAAAAGAGTTAACAAAGTGTAAAGGTTAACAACCACTGGGTATAAATCTTCAGTTATGTTATTAACAGCTCTTAAATCTTGTACTAACCTGTATGATCCATCAGGCTTTTTCAGGGGCAAAACAGGAGTATTAAAATCAGATTGACACTCTTTTAATAGTCCTATTCGCAAAAAGTTTTCAATTATTTGGCTAATTCTTTCTCTGTCTTCCTTTTTCAAGGGATATTGTTTGACCCTTACCAATTGTTCTCCTTCTTTAAGCCTGATTTGTACTGGTGGAGCATTCTTTGCCTTCCCTGGTATATTAGAGGCCCACACTCCAGGGAACACCTGATCTTTTATTTTCTTAATAATTTCTTCTTCATTTTCAACTTCAACTTTTTTGGTTATTAGCATTAAGCTTAACAACTTCACATATTGTTGATCTTTTACCTCCAAACTAATTTCCCTATTTTTAAATATTATCGTTGCTTCCAGCTGCTCTAGCAGATCCCTGCCCAAAAGTGCAGATGGAGCTTTAGGCGTATAAAAAACCCAATAAATTCCCCACTGTTTTCCCAATTTATACTTTAATAGTTTGCAAAAATATGCTTTTTCAGGTCGGCCAGTCGCTCCCTTTACTACAACATAATTATTTGTTATGGGCATCAGGGCCTTATTTCACACTGAATATGTTGTCCCTGTGTCTACTAAAACTTTCTCTTTTTGTTCATTGTTCCTTATTTTGATTATAGCTAGAGGGTCCTCTAGGGTAGGGCCCTCCGGTCCCCGTCAATCCTCCTTTACATGAGCCACCACCCCTTCCCCTTTTCTGTCACCTTTTCTCTGTTCATCACCCCTTCATAGTTCTGGATACTGGATTTTCCAGTGTTCAAATTTCTTGCAAAATGCACATTGGTTTTTCGTTAATCAGGGTGGTCCTTGTTTTGGGGGACCATGCTTAAGTTTCCCTTTTACATTTTCCTGTATTATTGCTACTAGTTTCTTTGTCCCTGGTTTACACCCCTCTTCCCAATTGCTGGAAACTCTCCATGCCTCATCTAGCAAAGTCTCCAAATTCCGAATTGCTGGGCCCTGCATCTTCTGGAGCTTTCGCCTGATGTCACTTGTAGATTGCCTTAAAAACAAGTTTACCAGATTCAGGATCCAGGGTGGTGTGTCTATGCATTGCCTCTTGCAACTGGTCTAGAAATTCAGAAGGATTTTGAGAGAAACTCTGTTTAATAGCATAAAGGGCTGACCAGTTTATAGTTCTAGGAATTGATCTTTCCAGTCCTTTTATGATCAATTTCTGATACTTTGTTAGCCATGCTCTTCCCTCTGGCCTATTAGCATTCCAACCCAGGTCCTGAAGGGGAAATACATCCTTAACATCATCTTGTGTTATTCTACAATCATCCTCAGCCAGATCTTTAGCCACCTTTAAAACCATCTACCTCTTTGATTCTGTTAAGGAATCAAGTAGTATCTGAATGTCAGTCTAAGCAGGCTTATGTTGTTTAACCATAAATTACATCGCTTTAGCAACACTTAGTGGGTTACAGTAACAGCCCTCTCTTGGACAGGGAAGTTCCTTTGACCTGAGATCTCCCTCCCTGAATCTTCTATACATTGGCATATAATTTTATCAGCAAAGGAAAGGGGAAGGGATAAAAGCAACCAACAAAATAAAGAGTTAACAGTGAAAACTAATGAACCAAATCACTTAAAATAACTTTAAGGGACTCACATATCACAACCAAACACTCTTAAACTGTTCATTCACAAAACTTATACAAAATAACAAATTTATTCTCTCCCCCTTTAGTTACTAATCATAGGTACCAAACCTCTCTCGTTATACTTAGGGTTAAATATTCACAAAGCTGTGCCAAAAATCTATCAAACTTTGGCCAAAACACAGTTTTTCTGAGGTAGGGGAAGAAAGCAGCTCTGGGCTTACGTCGCTGCCTCACCCCTCTGCACTTAAAAACTAACCACGTTTAGTCAAAGCATCACTTTTTAGACTAGTAGTTCTAAAGCCTCACAAACAACTAACTATATTTTCTCACAAATCCACAATTCTTCTACTTACACATGGTCAAAATACACACACACAGCCTAGCTCACACAATTCAAGTGTAATGCCAGCGCTCCAAATTCCTCTGCCCTCTTGGGCATAAATATCCCTTCTACTAGTCAGGTGTAAACCTCAAAATTTTCAAAACTTAAAAATGCAAAACTTTTGCTAAAAACACTCCCAAAAGCACACAAACTAAAACCCATACGACGCTCTACTAACCTACAATTCAAGCACAAAAAGCTCACAAAAAATAAGCTGAGCACTTAAACACACATATACATTTGGCACACATAAACTGTGATCAAACCCACCAAAAGGAGTCACCAGACACCGACACCCACAAGCTTGGTGACCCAAGCTGAAAATTACCACCACACCGCCTTTAAACCACAAATAAAACTGGAGCCAGCACTGCTCCTGTACCACAACAGTACCAGCAATGCTGTTATTGCCACTGCCCGAGCTCCGCCAACCCACTGCCGCACGAGCTCTACTCCTGGTGGCCACGGCCGGCCCACTGCTACTCCCCCACTAGGGGCAAGAGCTCCTAGTGCTATTACCAGCCCCACCTGGAACAAAAACCACTGCCAAATTCCGTGGAAACTTACAAACAAATCCACTTTAGGCTTTTTCACTGTGTGCTCAATGTCTCGCAGAGTTTGCCTCTCCTACAGGTACCTATCCATAATTTTTAAACATATCTTTTTGTCCATATCTCCGGCAGTTCTAGTTCTGCTCCCCTGGGTGCCAGTGAGGAAAAGGAGCCTTCTTCCTAGGAAGATCACAGGTGGGCGCTCTAGAGGGGTCCTGAACCCCGCTGGCCCCTTGGCCAGAGAGAACAGAGTCCCACCAGAATCGCCAACTGATTTACCAAAATATGAGTATTGGTCTAATACCGATGCTCAACTCTGATGGACAAAAGACTCTCTAACAATTTAAAGTTAGAAAGTGTATGTTTATTCAGCGGCGTGAGGTAATCCTCTAATACGCACCGCAAAATTACAGGTGATCACAAAGTCTATTTATTAGCAAAAGATTCAAACAAATACATATTCATAATAACAGCCCCTCCCATCCCCGGCGTCCAATCGTAATTAGCTTAAACAGCTATTAAGCATGCGTGATTGACTTCCTAAATTAAGTCTGGGCTTGTTTTCATGGGGAGGAGTCTTAAAAGGAGGAAGTAAGGTGAGTCTTCCTCACCCTAAACTCTTGACCCTTTCTATTAATGACAATACAAATGATTTCTGAGAATAGTCCAATTTTTCAAAGAAAGGGTTTCTAGTTGCATTGTCTATGTTCCTTTGGGTCTGGTCACTAGTTTTGTCTTTTCCCATTGTAAGCACAGCTGAGCAAACATAAAATGACAGACAATCAATTATTTAAGTTTCAGATAGCTACCTCCTTCTAAGTTCTTGATTTTATTTATTTTCAACAAGGTAAGTAAAATCCTCATTTTCTAAGATTAGTGTTCCATCAGAGGGAGGCCTAATCCCACAACTTCTCTGCCATTTAGAGAGGGAAAATCATATCAGCGTGTGTCACCTCCTCCCATTTTCCTTCCTTTTTTAAAGATAACAAAACTGCAATAAGGTTTCATAATCCAAACGCCGAAGGCAGCTACCAGATGCCTTCTTCCAAGTTATAAAGTGGCCACCATTGTGTGCAAAACTTCACAAGATTTCAATACCTCCATACCCCACAAGTTCTCTCCAATGTGCCAGAATAAAGCCTAGGGGACTAACTTTAGAAATCTCCTTGCTCTGGCTGGTGCCCATTGTTCCTTCTGTTTGTTTGGTTTTGGTTGTTTGGGGTTTTTTCCTCAAATTCTCCTTTATTTTATACCAGGTCTTTTCCTAGACCTAGTAGTCACAGGGAACGAAAATACTGAGCACACGCAGTCCTGATTATTTCTGCTCTCTCCTCTAAGATATTTGAAATCCCCCTTCGCCAATAGCTCAAACAACTGGCTGCTTCCTTCTCCTATTTGATCAGGCAGATATTCCACATATACACCCCTGTATCTCAAATACTAAAAGTTAAACTACAAGGGAGCCCTATAATTCATTTTACCAAGCTGGCACCATTCCCAGTCTTTTTCAAAAATATCCGAATTCTCCGCCTTAAACCTTTTTCACAGACTAGACTCATTATCTCGAACTGATTGTGTGCTACTTCCCAATTATAGCATCTGGAGAGCTCCAGGTCACACCTGGGGCACCTAGGTCTCCTTCTCTAAGATATACAATACCATCTCTTGTTGCACCCTCTACAGCGGAGAAGGACCCAACTTGGATGCCACCCTTGTTCCCAATGAAAAATTGTAAGCCCACACAAAAAGCAAGGTGTTACCCCTACTAGCCCGACCGTTGTGAGTTTCTGAGATTATTCTCAAATGAGGGTAGTTCCCAGTCAAAAACCAAATAATTACTTGTTCGACTCTCATACAATCCCCCTAAAAACCCTCTCTCTCCTCCCTTTCCTCCGTTTGACAACAGCCCTTTCTCCTCCGTCAACTAAAAATTCACCTGGTTGGAGCCCAAACCATCTAGAGAGCCCTTTCCTGGATGGTTGGGCACTTACGGCTTGCGCCCGAGCTTTGCTGGCCACTTTTAACAATTTATTAAGAAGAAACCAATGGCCCATTTTACGCATGTTCCCAATTCGCTGCAATTATAATTTCTAGCACAGGATGGTAGTGTTGTATCACAAATGAACTAAATTACTATTAACCTGTTGCAACTACAGCTTTCAACACAAAATGGTAGTGTTGCCTCAAAAATACATGATAGCAGTCAGCCGTAGAAAAATCTCATCTAGCACTCTTCACAAACACACATACATCTGACCACAAGCACAACAACAGCTTGCCAAAATAGCAGCAATAAACAAGGATATGCCCAAACTCACCCCCAGAATTGCTAGCAGTGCCCTCCACAGCACGACAAATCCTTCCACTGGCAGTTTAAACACCAGAATTCGCTCAAGCCCACCTGCAGTACATGCTAGTAGTTCCCTCTACGGCACAACAGAATCCCTTCACCGGTAACTTAAACAGTTCTTTCTGCTTGCAAGCAATACCTTTTGTCCCACATCGTGCATAGAACATCTTCTATATCTTACCAATTAGCCCTCTCACCCTGGGATAAGTTTAAAATCATAAACACACCATTTTGTCCTTGGCCAGCAGACTTATCTGACTCCCACACTGAAGCAGGTGGGAGTGGAGGTCTCTTGTCCAAGAGGGACTCAGGTTGGTGCACCTGGAGCTGTCACACTCCCGTCTGGTCCTGAGGGAAGAGAAGGTCCTGCTGCGGCTGCCAAAATGATTCACAAAGTGCAAGGACAAAATATCTTTCAACCAGTTTAGTCAAAAGGATATGTTCATTTCACTGCTGGGCAGATACGCAGGATTGCTCCCAAAGGCTTTTAGCCCTCTATTTATTCACAAAAGTCATGCATATTTGAAAACACCTATAAATATTTATTATTTGTCACCACCCATTCCCCACTCAGTATTAAAATTAGTTGCATACTCATTGTGGTTGCATAGTGTTTCCTTGGTATTGTGTCGGTGGTCTTTTAAATGAGTCGGATGGTTTCAGGGGAGGAAGTAAGGACCATCTACCTGGCTCTCAACTTTTTACCTCTGTCCTGTTACTATAACTACCTGACTTGTTAATCCCTTTATTCTGCTCTTTGTTAGTTTCAGTGTCAAAATTTCGATCTATGGGTCTCCCCTGGCTGGCTCTGAGTATTTTCTAATGTATATCAGTTATCGCTTAAATACTTCCATATTCGTATTTTGGCTGATTCTGAATGTTAAACAATCTATCAACTTCTAATCCCTATACCTAAGATATATACCATCTCCTGGTCGAGATGGATGGCTTTTTCCACAGGAAAGAAAAGTGAGATACCCATGTGTTTTGGAAGAAGGTGAGAGGTGGCCACCCTTGGGCTAAGCCAGCCTAATCTGTCTCTCCTGACACCTTTCTCTTGGGGGAAATCCTTGGATCTAGGGATTTTGGAGGTGGAATCTCAATTTTGCTTCTGGGTGCCTGGAATGGAAGGGAAATTAGGAAAGCACAGAGCCCCAGTGTTTCCGAAGGCAGACAAGAGCCAGCCCTCAGGAAGCCAAGGCCAGCCAGACTTGTCAGTCATGGCAGCTTCTGTCTGGGAGCCATCTTTGGATATTGGGAATTCTGGAGCTGGATCCCCAATATTGGCCATGGGCACCAGGAGTACAAGGACAGTTCTTTTCCACAGGAAAGAAAGCACAGAGACCCAGTCGCAGATGAGAAGCAACCCTCAAGATGCCAAGGTCAGTCAGACCTGTCAGGTGGCCCCAGGAGGCCCAGCAAGCCAGACCTATTCCATGTTCCCTTGGTTCCATGAGACCCCGAAGTGTCACAATGTTCTCCTTGATTCCATGAGTCCCTGTAGTGTCACAATATTCTCCTTGTCACAATATTCTCCTTGTCACAATGCTCTCCTTGCTTCTGTAGTGTCACATAGTCCTCTTGCTTCCATAAGGTCTGGCTGTGTCACCATGGCCCCTGGGCTCCATGTGGCCCCGCTATGTCACAATGGTTCCTGTGACAATGGTTCTCTGCTCCTTGGTTCTACAGGCCCCACAGCTTCATCACTGACCCTTGGTTCCATGTGGGTCCTGAGTATCACAATGGTCCTCCTGATTCCATGAGGCACCAGAGTGTCACAATGGTCTCTTTGGTTCCATGAGGTTCTGCAGTGTCTCCATGGTCACTGGATGAGATCAATGTCCCAGACACCTCGGGATGAGCTGTCAATCAGTCACACAGTGGGCTGGTGCTGACCCAGGCTCTGATTGCCCCAGCAATCACAAGTCCCACCTGGGGGGAGGCCCACGAAGGCCCAGGGGCTCAAAACACGGAGCAGGCGCTCAGCCATGGTCCGTACCCTGCCTTCTGCTGGGGTCTGTGTCTCACCCACACTGGAACCCTAGGAGCTGGTAGCCATGTGTGTGTCTTTCTGTCTCTCTCTCTTCCCTCTCCTTCTAATGCTCTTGATATGGAACGGTTTTGGGTACCTAAACAAATGAAGTGTTTAAAGGTTTCCAAGTAAAATGCGGCAAGTTAATGAAGTTCCTGCTATGACAAGTGTTTTATGTTGAATTGGACATTGTATTAAATCCTTTTCCAAAGTTCCTTGATTTTCTATACTTTGCCAGTAAAATTTCTAACATTTTGACTGCTTGAGAATATGTGGCTGGGGTTTCTCCTATGCACCAAATTCAAGTAAAGGAGCCTTTGGTCACCCCCAACATTTCAGTGTTCTGAGGTTGTTACAGCCCTGCAGGCTCACAGTGGCCTCTTGTTTCCATGAGGGCCCACAGTGTCACACTAGCCCTTGGTTCCATGAGCATCTGGAGTGTCACACAGGTTGATGATATTTGTCCTTGCTGCCCCTCACATCCCACTGCCCCAGGAACAGCCCCCAGCCACCCGGGAGGGACAGGCCCTGCTGGGCCAGGCCTGGGCTCAGCCCTTGGCCTTTCTGCTGCCTCCAACCAGCCCAGGCCTTGCTCAGCATTGCAGTCCCCTGCTCACAGCCTTTGGCTCCTGCAATCCTGGCCTCAAGGATCTGCTCTCAGCAGTCCCTGGCAAGCCTTTAGCAGTCCCTGCCCTCAGTGGGGCCAGTGATGCTCCAAGGGACTTGGAGTTTTGCTTCTGACTCCTTGGGCAGCTTCTTCAGCCTTCTCTCGGTGCCTGGGGGTTCTGGACACAGGACCAAATCCACTGTGGGGCTGATTAAAATACAGAAAGCCCTTGGGAGCTCTTTGCCTTCCTTTAATTGACTTCAAGTCTCCCGGGCTTGTGCAACTGCTTAGAGTAAGTCTGGAGTTATGTTAAGGAGGAAGATTTCAAAGTGCATCTCATGACATTTTTTTATCGAGCATGATTCTGTGTTCCAGTTCAAAAAAGAGGTGATAGAAGAATTTCCCAAACGATGTTGATTCTGAATATTTCCTTAGGAGATTTGGGCACACAGAAAAGTGAGCCCCTTGCAGGCTGACCCTGTTTGGGCAACCTGCTCCTCACCCCCAGCCTCATCATGTCTGACATCACCCATCAGGGACTGACATCCCTGTTCCCTGCATCACAACCTTGTCCCCTGAGCTCCTCAGCTGGGTGTCCCAGCCCGCTGCACCATGTCCCACCTGCTCTCCTCAGGGCTCTCCCTGCACACAGGCCCAGAAGAAATTTTGCTGTTGGTGAGGGAAGAATAGAATATCCCGAGCAGGTTCCTGAACAACAAATCCTTCTCAGGAACCACATGCTCAGTACAGGCTGCCTGGAATGATGTCACCTTTCTACAAGGGACAGTGCGACCAGAAATGACGTTTGTAAGCAGAATTCTGAGTCTTTCAGCTGAATTCTCTGTCCCTTTCTGTTCTGGAGCTTCACCTTTTTCTAGTGTCTTCTGAATCAGTCCATGACAGATGGTAGGACTGTGCTTCCACCCCTGGGGCAGTCGGTTCCAAGTATATTGCACACCCCTCCATGTAAAGGCAAACTGAGGCCTGCATTCTGCTGCTAGAGGAATGGAGAAAAAGGCATTGACGATGTCGATAGTGGCGTACCACTTTGCTGCTTTGGACTCCAACTCATACTGCAACTCCAGCATGTCCGGCACGGCAGCGCTCAGCGGTGGGGTCACTTCATTCAATGCCCGGTAGTCCACAGTTAGTCTCCATTCTCCATCAGACTTGCGCACAGGCCAGATGGGGCTATTGAAGGGTGAATGGGTTGTACTGACCACCCCTTGGGTCTCTAGCTCCCGAATCATCTTATAGATGGGAACCACAGCATCTCGAGTTGTTCTATATTGCCAGCGATGTACTACTGAGGTGGCAATCGGTACCCTCTTCTCCTCTACCCTCAGGAGTCCCACGGCAATTGCATTCTCACACAATCCAGGCAGGGTGTTCAACTGCCGGATTCTTTCTGCCATCACAGCTGCTATCCCAAATGCCCACTTGAATCCCTTTGGGTCCTTAAAATACCCGCTTCAAAGGAAATCTATTCCTAAAATACACGGGGCCTCTGGGCCAGTCACAATTGGGTATCTTTTCCACTCTTTTCCAGTCAAACTCACTTCAGCTTCAACCAAGGTAAAGTCCTGTGATCCACCTGTAACACCAGCAATAGAGACAGATTCTGCCCCCACGTATCCTGATGGGAATATGGTGCATTGTGCACCAACTGGTGCAACTTGTGCAACCAAGGCTTTATACTTTTGTGGTTTCGATGTGCCAGGCCACCGAATCCACACAGTTCAGAATACACGATTCTCCCTGGCCTCACCCTGGCTAGAGGCAGGGCCTCTCTAAGCGTGTTTATCCTTTTTTACGGGGGCATAGGTCTTAGAAGTTCCTTCCAGCGGGTCAGACATGTCGTCATCCTCCTCGTACTTGGCGTTGTGGTTCCGAGCGACTGGAGCTGCTCTCTTTTTGGTTGAACCTTCTCTTCGGGTCTTGTCTTCTTTCAAATCCCGCAACCGTTCTGCCAGAGCAGCCGTAGGTTTTCCATCCCAACGCTTCATATTCTCTCCACAATCACTTGGGAAGAACCACAATTCAGCACGTGGAGTATACCTCCTCTCACCCTCAGAGAAACGCCTGCGTTGGGTGCCGGGACGCCTAATTTGCACAGCTGAGATTTGGAGGAGGTCCTCCTTAATCTCCTCTCTGAGCTTCTTATGATTTTCCTCGATCTTATCCTCCAAATTCTGTAAACGAGTTTCCACGGCTGCAATTCTAGCATGGGTTGGGCCACGTACAGCGTCGGCATATGCCCGGAACTTCTTCGCCATGTCGAGCACGGTCTCATACATTTCTTCCCGCTTCATTATTGCTAGAGTAGAAGCGTACTCAGATGGCCCGAGCCGCACAAGTTTCCTCCACATGACCGGTGTGCATGGTACCAGGTCTGGGTTTCTAGTTGTTATGTCGTCCGAAAAAATCATTTCTGCTACTGCCATCTCTCTTAGACGTTGGACCCCCTGCTCAATGGTTCTCCATCGGGTCTGCTGCATATATAGGTCGTCCGCACACAGATATCTTTGTGCCACGCCATCCAGGACCCGGGCCCAGAGGCTCTGAGGGTTAGCTTCCCTCATCACACCTTGGTCGATGACCGGGTCATGGGACAGAGACCCCAAATGCCTCACTTCAGTGCCATCCAATACTGTAGCCTCCCCTGCCGCATCCCAGAGGCGAACTAGCCAGCTGATTATAGATTCGTCAGGTCGCCGGGTGTAATCCTTTCTTAACCCACGAAGATCCTTTATGGAAAGGGACTCATTGTTGGCCTCTGCTCTCATACTGGTTGTTTTGGCTCCTGATTTTATATCAGGAGGTGTTGAGGGTCCCTCTCCAGCATCATCATCATCATCATCCACTGGCCGATCGGTCTTCTTGGTGCACTTCCCACTCCTCTTGCTAGCAGCAACAGCCATTGGTTGAGGCTTATTATCCAGTTTAGCTGCTGGCTTTAGTCCTAGGGGGGTGGTAGCAACCTCAGTGACTGGGATGGTAGGTAATTTATCTCCCTGGTCCCTTTCCTCTGTGTCTCGCTCTATACTGTCTAGCAAAGTGCGATAGGCATGTGCCAGGGCCCAGCTTACTGTAATAACCCTTCTCTCTTTAGGGCCATCCTGACACTTCTTTTTTAAATACCTTGCCACCTTAATGGCATCCTGAATCTGTTCAGGTGGGAATTCCCAGATTATGGGGTCAGAAAGTTCCTTTAAAATCTGGCCCATTTCTTCCCATTTTCCATTCCATTCAGGGTTCTTCCTGCTTAACTTGACTCCTAAATCAGGAGTCTTCTCAGCCCCTTTAGAAATTTCAGCCTTTATTCTGTATAAACTGCAGACAGTATAGCCAAAACTTACCAAATTAATTGCCAGAAAGATGGTCTCTTTGATATTCAGGGAGATCTGAATGTTTTCTACTAAAGATGTAACTAATTCAGAAGAGAGGAAGGGAAATAGAGGTAGGAAATCCTCTTTGCCTGCCTCTCCTCTAATAAACAGCACAAACCATGATGTATACATTCCTGAGGCCGATTCCAGCATTCTTATAACCCTCCTGCATATCATTACCACCAAGCCTAGCCCAATGAGTATTTTTGTTAATACCCCTTTAATACAAAAACTGCGTATCAAAGACAGCATCGGAGCTATTTCCGGATAAGCAAATAAACCCAACGACCACAACGGTATCAACACTTCAAAAAAACCCAATGACCATATATATAGGCAGACTCCCACAACTAAAGACATCATGGATTCAACAAACATACCGATACCAACCATCGAAAACAAAATATTATTATTAGAATAAAGTTTTTTCCACTTTTTTCCCATTTCTCCCCGTACGGGCCACCAAATTGATTTGTCCAAGTTTAGGACAAATTAGGGGAAAAACCTCCCAAAGAACTCAGAAAGAATTCTCCTCAGGGGGAAAGTGGAAAAAACTTATTTATTAGCAAAACACAAGAGAAAACACTTCCCAGTCAGACCCAGATGGAGAACAAAACAAATTTCACCGAGAGAGAGAGACGAACTCAGAGATCTTCGCTGGGAAGGGCAGCAGAGCTTCTTTGGCAAGCTTCCAGAGGGAGTCTCTGAGGTTCAGATCCGTTTCCCTCTGGAACCGGTTCCGATCTTGGCGGGGGGGGAAGAAGGGAGGGAAAAAAAAAGATAGCAAGCAGGCAAGCAGCAGTAGCCCGAGACAAGCAAGAAAGCAGCCAGAGGCAAGCAAGCCAGCAGCCCAGGGCAGCAAAAGCAAAAAGCCCGCCAAGCAGACCGGGGGAGGGGCCACCACACGGCTGGCAGATCCGTGGGGCGGGGGGGCAGGGAGAGGAGCTAGTCATAACATCAACATCAACCCAGAACCCTTTCCTTTCCCTGTATCTCTGTTGCAGATGGAGGTTGATGGTGCCATTCTCACCTTCATCCTCTCTTCTGAATGCAGACAGATGTTCCCAGGTGTGTTAAGATGATATTGCTCAATGTTTATGTGGAGCTTTTGTATCCTCATGGAACCAAGGAGACAATTGTGACAGTTCGGAGCCTCACAGAAACAAGGCTCCATTGTGACACTGTGCAGAATTACGGAATCAAGGAGACCATTGTGACACAGCAACGCTGCATGTAGCCAATGGTCCATTGTGACAGTGCAGATCCAAGGAGACCACGGTGACACTATGGACCTCATGGATCCAAGGGGCCTTTCTGACACTGGAGAACTCAGTGGAACCCAGGGTCCATTTTGACGTAGAGGCACCTCATTGGAACAAAGGAACCATTGTTGACAGCACAGAAACTCATGGAATCAAGGGGCCATGGTGACACAGCAGGGCCACGTGTACCCGAGGAGACCAGTGACATTTAGGAACATTATAGAACCGAGGGCCCACTATGACCCTGCAGAAACAAGGAGACCATTGTGGGATTATGGAAGCTCGTTGGAGCCAAGCAGCCATTGAGTCACTCCAAGTCCAGTTGAACCAGGGAGACCATTGTGACACTCAAGAACCTCATGGCACTAAGAGTTGAGTGTGACACAGCAGGGTCACATGGAACCAATTGTCTATCGTGACAATGTGGATCCCAGGAGACCATGGTGACAGTAGGGAAGCTCATGGAACCATGGGTCCATTGTGATACAGCAAGGCCTCATGGAACCAGGGTTCCATTGTTAAACTATGGCCTCATGGAGCCATGAGCCATTGTTACACTGTGGGACTCAGTGGAACCAAGGAGACCACAGTGACATTGCAAGGCCTCATGGAGCAATGGAGACTATTCTGACACTTTGGGATCTACTGGAATCAAGGATTCCACCAACCATTACAGCATGACAGGGCCTCATGGAATCAAGAGCAGTACAGTGAACACTATGGGTCTGCATGGTAGGAAGGGTCCATTCTGACACAGTGGAAACAAGGATACCATTGTGACACTATGGAACCATAGAACCAAAGATGCGTTGTGACAGCAGGGCCTAGTAAAACCATGGGGCCATTTTTACACTTTGAGGCCTTGTGAAACTAAAGGGCCATTGTGGCACTTCAGTGCCTAGTGGAGCCAAGGGGACCAGAGTGACACTGTAGGGTTTAGTGAAACCAATGATCTGTTGGGACACTTTGGAGTCTCATGAAATCAATGGTCTGTTTTGACATTGCAGGGCCTCTTGGAATCATGGAGACTATTGTGACACTACAGGTGATGCCTTGGAGTGGCTACCTAGGAAACAGGCTAGACAAGGTTAAGACAATAAAGTGGGTATTTATTAAAGGCCTTCAATAGATACACCTTGGCAGTCAAAAGCCTCCCAGAGGCTACACCCAAGATGGATGGACAGTGGTCACAAATATTTAAGACAGACATAAGTTTGGTCAATTTGCATATCAGGAGTTAATCCTCCAATTACAGCTTCAGGCAATGAAGTCATATTCCCTCAGTTCACTTTTGTCCCCCCAGTTAAGCTCCCCCCACCAATTCACTTTTCTTTATCCTTTTCAGAGCCTGAGGCTTTAATTTTCAGTGGAATTGCTTTGTCACACAAAAATGTGAAGACAGTTAACTAATACTTTATATGGAGTTTAGAGTTATGCCCAAATGCAGTAAAGGGTTTGAAATATATCAAGGCTAAAATCTTAAGGCATCACAGGTCTCACTGAACCAACGGGCCACTGTGACACTTTGCAGCCCCATGGAACCAAGGAGTCCATTGTGACACTAAAGGCCTCATAGAAACAAGGAACCATTGTGACAGTAGGGGGTCTTGTCAGGCCAAGGGGTGATTGTGTCACTGTGTGGTCACTATTGAACCAAGGAGTCCATTGTGACACTACAGGGCCCTGGGAACTAAGGATTCATGCAACAGTGCAGTACCCCATGGAACCAAAGGTCCATTGTGCCACTGAGAGGTCTCATGGAATCCTGGAAGCCATGATGACACTTTGAGGCCTCGTTGAATCAAGGGGCTCTTCAGGGCCTTGTGGAACCAAGGAGACCCTTCTGCCATTGCGAGTCCCCACAGAACCAAAGGTCCAATGTGATACTGTGGCACCAAGGAGAGCCCTGTGACACTGCAAGGCCTCATGGAAACAAGGGACCACTGTGACACTGTGGAGCCCTATGGAAACAAGAGGCCAGCATGACACAGCTGGGCCTCATGGAACCAAGGATCCAGTGTGACATAACCATTGTGACACTGCAGGGTCCCATGCAAACAAGGGAACTGGTACCAGGTGTGGTTGGCTTGGCCTGACTGGTCCAACTGCTCTTAGCATGCCCATTGCCATGCTCTTGCATTGTGCCCCTTAAACACTGGGGCTCTGGGTTTTCCTTAAAATGGAAAACAATTGCCCTTCTCACTCAAGCATCCATGGTCAAAATGGGATTCTCCCTTCAAAGTTCCCTATATCCAGGGATTGCTCCTACACAAAAACTGCCATTACCAGCAAGTCTGGCTGCACTTGTCTTCCTGAGGGCGGGCTCTCATCTGCCTTCAAACACTGGGACTCTGTGCTTTCCTTCCTATAGAATGAACCATTCCTCCTGCACAAACACCCATGGCCAAAATTTATACTTCTCCTCCAAAATTCTTATCTGCAAGGGCTTCTCCCAGACAAAGCTGCCAGGTTTGACTGGCCTTGGCCTCTGGTGGTCACCTCATTCTGCCCTGAAACACTGGGGTTCTGTGCTTCCCTTCCCATGGGAAAGAACCTTCCTTCTTCTCCATGTGCCCATGGCCAAAATTGGGATTCCATCTCCAAAAGTCCTTGAATCAAATATTTCTCCTACACAAAAGCTGCCATAACAGACCGGTCTGGCTGGCCTTGGCCTCATGGGGGCCAGCTCTCCACCTGCCTTCCAAACACTGGGGCTGCATGCTTTCCTTTCTATTGAAAAAGACTGGCAAAAAGGGCTAAAATTGGGATTCAACATTCAAAATTTTGAATATCCAAAGGTTTCTCCCAGACAAAAGCTGCCAGGAGAGACAGGTCTGTCTGGCCTTGGCCTCTGGTTACTGCAGTTCATCTGCCCCTGAAACACTGGGGTTCTGTGGTTTCCTTTCTGTGGACATCATGGTGACACTGTGGCGTCTTCTGAAATGAAGGGGCCATTGTGACACTGTGGAGACCTTGTGGAACCAAGGGAGATTGTGACACTGCAGAGTACCATGGATCCCAGGGACCATTGTGACACTGTGGATACCCTGTGGCACCAAGGACATCACTGTGGTACTGCTGGGCCTTATGGTCCCAAGGGGCCGGTGTGAAGCAGCAGGGCTTTGTGGAACCAAGAGGCCATTGTTGCATTACAGGGCCTTGTGCAGCCAAGGTCTTTTGTGATCCTGCAGGGCACCGTGGATCCATGGAGACCATTGTGGCATTGCCAGGACCCATGGAATCAAGGAGACCATTGGGACACTGTAGGGCCTCATGGAACCAAACAGCCTTTGTGACCCTGCAGAAGCAAGGAGAACATTGTGACACTCAGGGGCCTCATGAAGCCAAGAGAAGATGGAACAGGTCTGATTGGTTTGGCCTCCCAGCGGTGACCTGACAGACCCAGCTGACCTTGACATCTCCAGGACTGCCTCTCATCAGTCCCTGCAGCACCGGGGCCCTGTGCTTTCCTTCATACAGAAAAGAACTGGTTGTCTCATCCAGGGGCCATGGAAAAAATTGGAATTTGGCCACCCAAATTCTATCTATTCAAGGATTACTCACAGACAAGAGTAGCCAGAAGAGAGAGGTCTGGCTGGTCTTTTTCCTCTGGTAATTTTCTTACACTATGAGCTGAATGTTTTCATTTGAAAACATCTTGGAGAGGGCCCAGAGATCTCCGGAGGTGGGGTTTGGAGGCCTCAAGCAAATGACCAATATATAGGGACAAAAGAGCTCTGTGCTCAGTGGAGTGGGGACTGAGGACAGCAGAGGAGAGCCCTGGGAGGGACTGAAGGACCATTTCAGAGATGGTGGATCATTTTGCCATAAAGGAAAACAGACAGAGAAAGAAAGGATTGATACCAAAAACAGCTGAGGCAGTCCAGACTGAACACAAGGAGAAAGGAATTTCTCTCCCAGGGCAGGGCTGTGGTGTAACACATCCCAGAAGGAGTCACACAAGGCTTTGTATGACCAGGCAAAGGCAGGCAGGATGCAGAGCTGTCAGCAAAGGAAGGGGCCAGTGAGGTGGGGAAGCTGGGGGATGATGACAGCCTGCAGGGACAGAGGCACAGGGCATGGACACCGTGGACAGCCTGGGCTGCAGAGGGCACAGGGATGGGCAGCAGCTGAAAGGCCCTGCCAGAGCCAACTCCTGCAGCACTTGGGCCATGGCTGCTGGCCCTGGGCCCTTGGCCAGCAGGGGACAAGTGAGCCTTGCTGTGCTGGGGCCTCATTGCCTCCTTGTCCCTGCTCAGCAGCCTGGCAGGGGCCGCCCCATGGTCCTGCCCTTGGCATTGCACATCCCCAGAGCCCAGTGCCCTGGGAAGACCCCTAAGAAATGAGGAAGGGACAGGATGTGCCTTGCCAGGGGCTGGGGCTCAGCCCTTGGCCCTTTGCATTCTTGAAACACATCCAGGTTTGCTCAGCACCAGAGACACCTTTCCCTTGTTTGCCCACTCCTGTCATCAGTGCCTCCAATGTTCTGCTCTAACTGGAACCTGGGGACAATTTCACAGCCATATCCCTCAGTGCAATCCATTAAAACTTCAAGAAACTTTGTAGTTTCAATCTGACTTTGAGTTCTTGAGAAGTTTTTTGAACACTCTCTGAGGGACTGAGTCTGATGTAAACAGCACCAAAGCCCTGAGAGGGTCATTAAAGTCCTTGTGCTGTGTCTGTGCTGCTGAGCTGGGCTGGGCTCCTGGCACAGAAGGTGATCCTGGCAACCAAGAAGAGCTTCAAAAACACATTTTTCTTGATGAGCAGCTCTTCTCTCAGCAGAGCAGGGCTGGGGCTCTTCCTGCAGCCACCCCAGGAACAGCACAGAGAGCTTCAGTCAGCCAGAGCTGGGAAGGTGCTCAGAAGTTACTGGGACAGAATCACTCCCAGCCCTTGGCACAGGAAGACTCTGGCTGCAGGACAACGCAGCAGCTCCTGGAGCAATCTGCTAAAGCTGGAACATCCCAATGCCTGCAGACTCTGTAAGTACATTCTCTTATTATCTCTTGTGCTGAGCAGCCAGGGGTGCCCAGGGCTGTCCTGCAGAGCAGGGTCCTGCAGCTCAGGGCGCTGTGCTGGGGCAGGGACTCTGCCGCCTGCCAGGGACAGCTCTCAGCCAGCCCTGGGAGCTGCTGACAGCACTGGGGGACAAGGTCTGGGTGGAAGGTGAGAGCTGGTGTAAGGCTTGGAAGTGTTCTCCTAATGTGGTGAGGATGCTGCACTGTACAGGACAGCTGCTCCCAGCAGAACATTTAACTCCAGAACATTTCCAAACAGATTATACACTGTGAAGAGCGATGCATGGGCTGCAAAAAAGGGGAAATCCTGCTTTTTTAATCTACTACTCTGGGTTGCCTGAATAGAAAACTGAGTACTGATATTCATCCCTGTGTTTAGATTAAGCAAATAAATAAATAAATAAAAATCTCTCAGATCTTAATAAAGCAGGCACTGACAGAAATCAGCACAGGGTCCCTTACAGGCAGCATCCACGTTGCCTTACAGCCCCCTCAGGGTTGCCGTGATGATGCCATCAGAGCCTGCAGAGGCAGAGCTGACCCTGGGCAATGCCCTGTGCTGGGAGGGGTCTGCAGGGCAGAGCTGAGGCCCCAGGGCTGGGCTGGGCTCTGGCAGCACTGGCAGGGCCCAGCCCTGGGCACAAGGAATCAGCTACTGGCAGGGACAGCTCCAGGCAGCAGAGCCCTGGGCAGGTAGTGGGGGGAAAGTGCCATCAAGCTGAGCTGGGATATTTAAAGTCATCTCCGAACCGAACTATTCCATGATTACTTTTTTTACAGATCCCCATGCCAAGACACAGCAAATGTCCAACAGCAGCTCCACCAGCCACTTCCTCCTGCTGCCATTGGCACACACGCGGCAGCTGCAGCTCCTGCACTTCTGCCTCTTCCTGGGCATCTCCCTGGCTGCCCTCCTGGCCAACGGCCTCATCATCAGCACCGTAGCCTGCGGCCACCACCTGCACACCCCCATGTTCTTCTTCCTGCTCAACCTGGCCCTCACTGACCTGGGCTGCATCTGCACCACTGTCCCCAAAGCCATGCACAATTCCCTCTGGGACACCAGGAACATCTCCTATGCTGGATGTGCTGCACAGCTCTTTATGCTTGTCTTTTTCCTTGGATCAGAGCTTGCCCTCCTGACCATCATGTGCTACGACCGCTACGTGTCCATCTGCAAACCCCTGCACTACGGGACCCTCCTGGGCAGCAGAGCTTGTGCCCACATGGCAGCAGCTGCCTGGGCCAGTGGCTTTCTCAATGCTCTGCTGCACACAGCCAATACATTTTCCCTGCCCCTGTGCCATGGCAATGCCCTGGGCCAATTCTTCTGTGAAATCCCCCAGATCCTCAAGCTCTCCTGCTCACACTCTAACCTCAGGGAACTTGGATTTCTTGCTATTACTATCTGTTTAGATTTTGGCTGTTTTGTGTTCATTGTTTTCTCCTATGTGCAGATCTTCAGGGCTGTGCTGAGGATCCCCAATGAGCAGGGACGGCACAAAGCCTTTTCCACCTGCCTCCCTCACCTGGCTGTGGTGTCCCTGTTCCTCAGCACTGGTATATTTTCATACCTGAAGCCCCCCTCCATCTCCTCCCCATCCCTGGATCGGGCCCTTTCAGTTCTTTACTCGGTGGTGCCTCCAGCCCTGAACCCTTTCATCTACAGCCTGAGGAACAAGGAGCTCAAGGCTGCACTGTGGACACTGATGATGGGATTGTTTAAGAAACAGTAAACTGCTTGCTAGTTTCTGTAAGTCATTTGTAATAAAATAATTTTTGATACTATTTCTTTGGTTTGGTGGTTGAGTTACTCTTTTCTACCCTTTGATTCAGGATTTTAATATATTCCATGAAGAAATACCATTTCTTGTGCCCTTTCTCATTTAGTTCTCACAATCCTTGCTGTGGCCACAGACAGTGTCAGTGAGGAGCTGTGCCCTCAGTGACTTAAAAAGAAATAAAGGATCTCCCAGCAGAATTTTTATGGAGGTGCACCTTTTGTTCCCTTCTCTGGAGCTGCAGCAGCAATGTCTGTGTGCAGAGCTGGGGGCAGATCAGTGTTGGCACAGCAGCTGTGCCCAGCAGCAGCATCACTTGGTGTTGCCAGTGCTGCTCCCGTGCCACTGCCCTGCTGCCCTCCTGCCCCTCGTGTTGCTGCAGGGCCTGAGTGCTCTCGGGGCTGGGCACAGCCCTGGGGGTGGCAGTGCCAGGGGCTGCAGCAGGGACAGGCCATGGGCACTGCTGGGGCAGTGCTGACACCTCAGGGCAGGGCCTGGGGGCTTGAGGCTCCTTGGCCAGGCTCTTTCCAGAACACTTGGCCAGGCCAATGCTGAGCAGAGAAAACTCCCGTGAGCAGCCCCAGGCTGGCCATGGGCAGGCTGGGGGCAAACAGCATGGCTGGTGCTCTGCAAGGGCCCTGCAAGGAGGAGACCCTGGCAAGGAGCAGCAGAGCAGGGGCTGATCCATCCCCACTGTGCTGGACACCCCAGGGCAGTGTCCCAGAGCGTCCTCATGCACCTGCCAACAACATCCCCCCTCTGCAGCCCTGGCCTCTCCCCCAGCTCACACAGGGGCCGCATCCTTGCAGGCACAGACACGGCAGCACTGGCTCAGGAGCCCCTGTTTGCATTGCACAGAGCAGGTGTCAGCACCCCCATGGTGCTGCTGTGGGGAGATGGAGCTGAGTGAGCACAAATGCCATCAGCCCCTGGGGCCAGCAAGGGCTGGGGGACGGGAGGGAAACCATTCAGGTTTGTTGTGGCCTCTGCAGTCAGCCACAAAGTTTGTTCCCATGAGCTGTGAGTTTCCTGTCCCACTGCACACCTTGTTGCTCAGAGTCAGGGCTGCCTGGCAGCCACTCCCAAACTGCCCTGGACATTTCCTTTGATTCACCTTGGCTTTCTTTCCTGTCTCCTAATCAAATATTTTTCCTATTGCCTATCCTTGTACTCTCCCTTACAAACCGCCCATCCCTGTTTGCCCTTTCCTCTCTGGCCCTACTCCTCATTTCAGTTCCTGAGCTGACACCATGGCAACCTCCCTTGGAGAGCAGGATCATCCTACAAGTGCTTCAGGAATTGTCTGCAGGGTCCTGCAGTGCCTCGTGCTGCTCCCTTGCCAGAGGCACCACAGGCCAAGGGAACACATCTGGGCTGGTGTGTCTGGGTGTGGAACTCCCTGTTCTGGGCAATGAGGAGGGGCTGGAGAGGCTCTGCAGGACTGACAGGATGGGCTTTGGGGCTGTGAGGAGAAGCTGAGGGACCCGGGCTGCTGGACCTTCTGAAGAGGAGGGCTTATCGTGCAGCTGTTCCAAGGGTGGTTTCAGAGAATCACACAATCAGCCAGGCTGGAAAAGACCTTTGAGATCATCAATCCCACCTGTGCCCTGACACTACCATGTCTCCCTGAGCCTCCTCTTTTCCAGGATAAATAACCCCAGCTCCCTCAGGCCCTCCGCACAGGACTTGTTTTCCAGACCCCTCACCACCCTTGTTGCTCTTCTCTGGACACGCTCCAGCCCCTCCATGTCCTTCCTAAATTGGGGTCCCCAGAACCGGACACAGCACTCAAGGTGCAACCCAACCAGTTCTGAGTACAGGGGAAGAATCACTATCCTGGTTCTGGTGGCCACACCATTCCTGATCCAGGCCAGGAGGCATTGGCCTTGTTGGCCTCCTGCTGGCTCATGTCCAGCCTGCTGTCCATCAATGCCCCCAGATCCCTTTCTGCCTGGCCTGCTGTCCAGCCAGTCTGTCCTCAGCCTGTAGTGCTGCAGGGGTTGTTGTGGTCAAAGTGCAGAGCCCGGCTCTTGGTCTTGTTAAGCCTCACCTTGTTGGATTTGGGCCTTGGATCCAGCCTGTCCAGGTCCCTCTGCAGAACCTTCCTACCCTCCAGCAGATCAACACTCACACCCAGCTTGGCATAATCCGCACAATTGCTGGTGGTGGACTCAATGCCCTCATCCAGATCAGCAATGCAGATATTGAAATACACCCTGGCTGGCTCTGATCCCTCAGCCATCTTGTAGGTACCCTGTGATGGCACTCAAGGTGATCTGTTTCATCTCCTTGCTGGGCACTGAGGTCAGGCTGACAGGCCTGGAGTTCCCCAGATCCTCTTTCCAGCCCTTCTCGAGGATGGGCTCACATTGACATCTCCAGTTCTCTGGGACCTCCCTGGTGAGCCAGGACTGATGAGAAATGATGGAAGGCAGTTCCCTCATCCCCCTAGGATGGATCCCATCTACTCTCAGAGACACCTGTGAGCATCTGAGTGGCTCAGCAGGTCCCCAGCTGCTTCCTCCTGGATTGCAGGGGGTCTGTTCTGCTCCCTGTCCCCATCTACCAGCTCAGGAAAACACTTGTCCTGAGTGCAACCTGTCTTATTGTTGAAAACTAAGGCAACGACGATGTTAAGTACCTCAAACCCTTCCTCATCTTTATTTACAATATTCCCCATTGTATCCAATAAGTAGCTGAGGTTCATCTTGTCTCTGCTTTTGTTATAAATTTATTTTTATAAGTATTTTTTATTATTTTCACAGAAGTGGACAGGCTAAGCTCTAATTGAGCTTTCAGCTCTCCAGTTTTCTTTCTGCATGACCTAACGAAATCTTTACACACTTCCTGAGTTGCCTGCCCCCCTGTCGAAAGGTGATGTACCTTCTTTTTCCCCTGAGTTTCTGCAAAAACCTTCTTGCCCCACCAGACCAGTCATTTGCTTTGCAAGCTCATCTTCTGGCACACTGGCACAGGCTGCTCCTGCTCTTTCAATATTTCTTTCTTGAACATTGTCTGTCCTTTCTGGTCCCCTTTGTTTTTAAGGACTGTTCCCCTCAAAAAAATCTGTACCTGATTCAGATACAAATCTAAATCCTGAATAGGCCAAAGTCTGCCCTCCATGTTTCCAGGCCAGAAGTTTTGTTGATGCCCCTCCTTCTTTCACAGAATATTGAAAACTCCATTATTTCATGGTCACTGTACCCCAGGCAGCCTCTGACCACCACATCTCCCACCAGCCCTTCTCTGTTTGTGAACAGCAGGAGACAGAGCTTTCCTTGGGAGTGGGAGTGTTACCAAAAATTCAGTAAAATAAAGAGCCCCTAAACACCATTATAGCATTAAAAAGCAGCATTCTTTATTTGGCTGGATGCACGGGTGGGCAGCTCCTCCCAAAGCTGTGCATGCTGAGTACAGGAAGGTTTCTGTTTATATTCTGTATCTTGCTTCCATATTCATTGGTTGTGCCAGACTAAACACACATATGATAATCATTTTCCCAAAATCATTAACTTATTTAACCTCCTCTTCAGCCATGCATTCTTCTCTCCTGGTGCTCTCTCTGGTGCTCCCTGGTAGTCATGGACCCCAATGTTCCAGTCAGCCTGGCTGAGTTGGCAGGACACTGAGGCTGGGGAACTTCCACTTCCCCTTCTTACACAAGGGACATTGTGTAGTTTCCAGAGGCCCGTGGTTTTGGAGAACAAGCACTGTGTTAGCTCACCTGGGATAGACAATTGAACATCTGGTAACATGAGGTCACAGAGTGTGCTGTGACATCACAGAGTGGGTTCTGTGAGGTCATCAAGCATCTAAAACATTGTAGGCCATCTCTGTGACATCACACAGCCAACTGTGACATCATGGGGGCAGAGGTGTGACATCATTGAGCAGACTATGACATCACAGAGTAGGCTGTGACACCACAGCAGGGCTGTTGAGGTCACTGGGTTGATCACTCTGCCCACATCCCCCTCACAGTTTCCCCAGACAAGTCCAAAGCTGTTCATGCCCAGCAGGGTCCCCTCTCCCTCTGTATCCCCCTGCTCCCCCTGGAGCCACAGCCTCCCCCAAGGATGTTCCACAAATCAACCCCCTGAGCCTGACACACGGACAAGGGGCCAGGGCTGTGTGACCAGGACATCAAGGACAGGGATTATCCAGGTCACTGGGGCCTGGTTTGGGTTCCCCAGGGCAGGAAAGATGTCTGGCAGCTGGAGCAGGGTGAGGGAAGGGCCTCCAAGGTGGGGCTGGAGCCCTTTGGCTGTGAGTAGAGGCTGACGGAGCTGGACTTGTCCAGCCCGGAGCAGGGAAAGATGAGGGGCTCCTCATCCCAGCCTGGACTAGAGGAGACAAAATGAGTCAGGCTGGTTGCAACATTTTCTGAACAACAAAATAACATGATTCCCCCCTTCTCCATCCACCACTGACAATTTTGCAAATCAGGCATTTTTCAAGCTGCTTTAAGCACACTCCAGTCAGAGAATCCTTGTATAATACCTTAATTGCATTTACACTAATAAAAGAATAGTCTTCGTCAAAAATTGGTTCTGTATATAAATCCTTTGTGATTGGTGGATATGTCAGATGCTGCTGGAACATCTCACATTGCTGAGGGAGGAGTTTTGCATGTATTTTAATTGTATCATGTTTACATTTTTGTTATTTTTGTGTTTGCAATGAAGAGACATTTTCTGTGCCTCTGAGTCTCAGCATTTCCTGACCCCCAAAGGACACAAACCTGATGAGTTGTGGTTCCCACTGCAGTGGTGGCACTTGCACCTCCCTCCATCCCCACAGCAGAGCTCCCTTGTCCCAGAAAGTCCCTGGCAACGCAGGGATGAAGGAAACAGGACAGGCTGTGGGGATCAGGGGCAGGGCACAGCCAGGGATTTGGGGTGGTTGTGAGCCCAGGGCAGGAGCCAGCCCTTGGCCTTGGTGAACCTCATCCAATTGTCCTGGGCCCATGGCTCCAGCCTGTGCAGATCCCTCTGCAGAGCTTCCTGCCCTGCAGCACAGCCACACTCCCAGCCAGCTTGGTTTCACCTGGACAGTGACTGAGGGTGCCCTCGATGGCCTCGTCCAGATCAGCAATAAAGAGATTTAACTGCCCTGGCACAAATTCTGAGCTCTGGGGAGACCCCTGGATGTGGCTCCATTGCCCAGCATTCCTTGGGCTGGACTTCTGTTTTTTTATGGAGCTGTGCCTGCCCTTGGTTTGTTTGCTGACAATAAATGAACCTCCCTCTGTATCTCGGGCAGCTCCTTCTCCAAGGAAAGCAAGTAGGAGTTGGTGCCAAGGAGCTGAAAGCTGCAGGGAGAGCCTGGAGTGGAGGGAGCTCAGATTTGCAGAAGGCTGTTCTGAGTTCTGGGGTTTGGATGAGGAAAATGGTGGGGTGGGGGTAGAGGCAGAGTCTGATTGATTGTCACACATAAAGGGTTTTTATTTTCATATCTGTTCAGACTGCATTAGGAGGTGCTCAGGATCAATTAACAACTGGAGATTGTTGTTATCAATCTATAAATAGGAAAACAAAATTAACAGGATTAATAAAACTCCTGTGTTTTTTTTTTTTTAATATAATGTATTCTCTCTGAATACACTTCTGAAATCTGTATAATTAGCCATAGAAGAATTAAAGATTTAAAATGAAATTATTCCCAGGGGTTGGTATTGTTCGGATGTTTGGAAATTTTAATGAGCCTTTGTCACTGAGTTCCTGAACTGAAGAGCTGAAGACTGAACAAGCCTCTGGAGAACTAAAATTCATCAGGGAACCTCCATGCTGCTGAGGATCCATCCTCAGTAGAACATGAATTAATAAATTCCAGGAGTTTCCAGGCTGCTCAAGAACTGTGAGCTCACTGATGCAGAAAGAACAATCTCTTACCAGTGAAAGTTACCAAGTGGTATGTTTTATTACAATGGCAGGCACACCGGAGAGAAATCTCTCACAAGGATGTGAGAAGTACACAGGGCTCTTGCCTTCTTTTGTCCACAAAAGTCTCACATATTTATATAATTACCCAGTACACCTGTACATATGCATTACCGAATCCCCCCTAGCCCTGCTTCATATTAAAATTAGTTCAAAGTCGTTTTACTCTTGCTCAGTTGCTTCCTTCAAATGGGTTGGTGGGTGTTTGAAATGGGTCAGTGGTCTCATAATGATGAAGTCAGGGAGTCTTCCTCACCTTCAACTTTGCACCTTTGTCTTGTTGGCAGGCTCTCTGGCCCTTTGGCCACAGTTCAAGGTCCCAACCTGGTACTGGCTGGTTTTGGGGTCCTGGTGCAGTTATGGTTTCTTCACTATAACAATATCTCAACTGTCTGTCTTGACACAACACAGCCAAGCGATTTATTGTCTTAGCTCTACTGGCTCAGCCACTTTCTACACTGCTTCTACTATAATCATTACATGTATAGCTTCTATCCCTCAGCTAAGCTCTTAACCCTTTGATTTTTGCTTCCCTACTCTTTCCCATGCCTCCAAATCAATAGTAGAAAAGGGTACTTTAATTAGCACACTGCCTGCCCTCAGTCCTACTGCCTCCTGTGAAGGTGCTTGTATGTTTTCTTTTGTTTGTTTTCTGGTCCAGGATGCTATAGGACCATTTGTGGGAAAACCCTCATCTTAACTATTTTCATGATCACTGTTAAGCAATGGGGAATATAATTTTGGGGTAAGTGAGGAAGGAGATGGCTCAGCTTGTTTCTTCCTTGAGGGAGCTGGAGTACTGACAGGAGATAATGATCCCTTTGGTCTGTACAGGCCAATTAGTTCCTGTTCTTGTGCCTCTTGTTTGATAAACCTTATCAGAACAGGTACAGTGCTGGTTTGTTGAGGATGCAGTGCAGCATCACTTAGGTTTCCCTCTATTAGCCTTACTGTCCTTTTCAAGGGCCAATACCAAGGGATCAGAGGGGGGGTCTCTCTGCCACTCTGCAATCTCTCTGCCACTTGGGATGATTCCTGAGAGAGAAAAACATATCTGCATATGTCACCTCCACCCATTTCTGTTCTCTCCTCACTGTCTAAAGTTCCAGCTGGTGGCCATCTGAGACCTTCTCCCAGCTTATAAAGGGGCCATCATCGCATGCAAAATTTGATCAAACTTCACTTATTTTCAGTGTCCCCATCTCCTACTAGCTCTTTCCAGAGTGTCAAAACACAGCCTAAACATCTAACCTTAGAAATCTCCTTGCTTTGACTAGTACCCATTATCTCCTCCTTCTTGTGTTACCATGCTTTCACCCAAATTTCTCTCCACACAGCCTGACAGTCCTTTCCAAATCTTCCCCCCCCACACACGCCCAAGTTGCAGGTACTAAATGTGATTTTCCACACACAAACTTTAGAATCTTAAGTTAAAAAACAGCTTGTTAGGATGCCTTGATTTACACTGAGGGCAGAGCTTTGTCATCTCTCAGAGGAACAATACCAGTGTTTTTCACAACTCCTACGGTGTAACAATAACCATAAAGGGTGCCAACCTCTAGAAGCCCCAAAAGCCTCATAACACCTGCACAGGCAAGCTATTCCACTTCTTCTCTCTTGAATGACCAGACTCTCCTGTACAGGCTGTTCCCAGTCCAAAGCTACCAATCTCCCTGCTGAAGTTCTATATATTCCTTCCAGATGAACCTTACAATTTCCTCTTTCTGTCCAGTAGTTCAATGGATTCACTCCCAATGATCCAGTCCAAACCACGGAAGGAGGGGGATTCCTTCTATTCTTCTAGCCATGATTTAATATATCAAACCACCACACTGTATCTCTGACAGTCCAGAAATACGACCCCTTATATTTTAAATTCCCAAGGGTCAGGGGCACACCCCTGCAGGATGGAAATTCCTTTAATTTGTCTTGCCAGAATTACACCCTTCTTTCGTCCTCTCTCAGCTGAAGGTTATTCACAGTCAAAAGCCAAATAAGAACCAGTTTGGCTTGATTATACTTTTCCCAAAAATACCCTATCTATTCTACCATCTTCTTGCCTTACAGCGGTCCAGTCACACTCTATATTCAAAAACTCTCCTGGCTCAAGCTGAAACCATCTAGAAAGAGCCTGCCTAGACGGCCGGGCTCCTTCAGCTTGGGCTTGAGCTTCAACAGCCGCTTCTATCAGCAAACTACATCAGTGCAGCCAACAACACAGCGAGAGTAAACAACACAGGAAACACAGGGCAAAATTACCAGTTTGCTGCAATTATAACTTTTGTCACAAGATGGCAATCTTACTCAAAAATACACAATGACCAGTGGCGGCAGCAGACCGGTTCGGCCAGAACACCAAGTGTTACAGGGAATCCCCCACAAACAAGAACTCCCCACGCACAGCCTGAATCCAAAAGTTAAAATCACTGCAGGGAAGAGTATCTCCTTATTAAGGGACAAAGTATCCACCTCTTTTCAACACAGCACACAGCATGCAGCAATTTTAAATGGTCACCCCAATCACTTCGCCTTTCTCCAGCTGCTTGCCTCGTACTAAGTACTTCTCACCAATCACATGCACAGTCACTCACACAGTCAGGACACAGTCAAAATAGCAATGATCACAATAGCAGCAACAAAAATAGCAGCAATAAACAAGGATTTGTCCAGTTTACCCCCAGAACTGCTAGTGGGTCCCCTGACAAAACAAACCCTTTCGCTGGCCATTACACCCTCCTGATGCCTGCAAGCAAAACTGCACAGGCTTGTGCTGAGTGCAGAACATCTTCTGTGACTTATCAGCTGCCTTTTATCCCCATGTACACCTTACAGGCTACGCCACATAATTTTAAACATACCATTTTGTCTGCAGTCCAGCAACAGGTCTTGTTCGTCCCTGCAATGAGCAGCCAGGGAGTGGAGGTCCCTCCAGGAAGGTCCTGGCGGCGCCAGAGAAGTTCACAGCACGGACTGTTTTCACACCCAAACAGAGGAGTCCTGTGGTGGTCGCCAAATTGATGCAGGAGTAAAAACTCTCTAACCAGTTAAAGTTAGAAAGTAGCATGTTTATTATGACACCGGGCACACCCAGGAGAAATCTCCCACAGGGATCTGCAAAGTACAGAGGGCTCTTGCCTTTTTTCATCCACAAAAATCTTACACATTCATATAGTTACCCAATACACCTATACATATGCATCACCTAACTCCACCTAGCCCCACTTCATATTACAATTAGCTCAAAGTCCTTTTATGCTTGAGCAGTTCCTTCCTCCAAATGGGTCAGTGGGTGTTTGAAATGGATCAGTGGTCCCCTAATGATGAAGTCAGGAAACCTTCCTCGGATTCAACTTTTCATTTTTCTCTTGTTGCTAGGTTCTTGGGTCCATTTGCCATAGTTCAAGGTCCCAACCTGGTTCTGGCTGGTTTCAAGGTCCAGGCGCAGTTATGGTTCTTCACTTTAGTAATATCCCAACCACCCATCCTGACACAACAAAACCATGCAAGTCAATTATTGTCTTAGCTCTACTGGTTCAGCTACTAATAATTAACTTTCTACATTGCTTCTACCCTGATCATTATATGCATAATTTCTATTCCGTAGCTAAGCTCTTACCCTTTGATTTTTGCTTCACAAAGATGATTCTGTGATAGATACAAAAACAATCAAGGTGTTGTATCAGGATTCTGTGGCTAGAGTGTGCTTAAAACAGCTTGAAAAATGCCCTATTTGCAAAGTTTTTAGTGGTGTATGGAAAAAGGGAGGTCATGCTGCTTTTGATTTAGGGAAATGCTGCACCCAGTCTGACTCATTTTATCTCCTTCTGTCCTTGCTGGCATGAGGAGCCCCTCAGCCTTCCCTGCTCCTGGACAAGTCCAGCTCCCTCAGCCTCTCCTCACAGCCAAAGGGCTCCAGCCCCACCTTGGAGGCCCTTCCCTCAGCCTGCTCCAGCTGCCAGACATCTTTCCTGCCCTAGGGAACCCAAACCAGGCCCCAGTGACCTGGATAATCCACATCATTGATATCCTGGTGACAGAGCCCTGGCCCCTTGTCCCCATGTCAGGCTCTGGGGGTTGATTTGTGGAACACCCTTGGTGGAGACTGTGGCTCCAGGTGAACTGGGGAGATACCACGGGACAGGGGACCCTCCTGGGCATGAACAGCTTTGGACTTGTCTGGGGAAACTGTGAGGGAGGCTGGGGCAGAGTGACAAGACACGGTCACCTCCTGCAGGCTGAACTGGAGGCACTGCAGGTCAGGGACAGCCACTCTCTGGAATGCTCAGCAGATTCTCAGCTTGGGCAGCGCCTGCAGCCCCAGGGCCAGCCCCACTGCCCAGCATAGCAGCAGAGTTGGCTCCTCAGGCCAGCTGCTGTTGCCCCAGGGACAGGGCAGCCTCTTGCCAGGGCTCCTCTGCACTCCACGGGCTCCTGCTCTGCTCCTGGCACATGCCAGCTGACCACAGAGCCTGTGCCAGGGGAACACGTCTGTGCTGGCCTGAGCAGCCATTGCTGCAGCCCCTGCCCTGCTCCCAGAGCCCCTTTGCTGGTGGAGCTGCTGTGCTGGAGCCCAGCTGTGTCCCAGCAGTGCCCATGGCCTGTCCCTGCCTGTGCTCACAGCACGGACATGCAGCAGGACAGTGACCAAGCTGCCAGAGAACTACGGCCCTACAGATGGGCTGACTAGGAGAGGGTGCATTTGGGAAGAGCAGATGTGGGGAGAGCCAGGGCCATTGTCCCTGGCTGTGCTGCTGTGCTGGGAGTCTCTTCCCTCCACCTCTGCTCACAGGCACTGTCCCTGCAGAGACAGAGAAGGGCTGAGGAAAAAACTTGGACATGCAAGTCAGGGCATGCACTTGTTTTTATTCAAATGCACAGGGAACAAGCCTTCCAAAAGTCACTAAATTTCAGAGGAAAGGTAGAGGTTCATGTAGAAATGCTAAGAGCAGTACCACAGTATATTATAAAAAAACATTATAACACTAGAAAAAGAAGAAGAAAAGATTCCAATCAAAAAAATTGGCAACATGAAAAAAAAAGGCCCAAATTGAAAAGAGTTACATTCTAATGGTTCTGGAGCAAAAAAGAGTTTATTGCTTCTGAAAAGATCCAGTCATCATTTTCCTCAGGACATCCTTGAGCTCCTGGTTCCTCAGGCTGTAGATGAGGGGGTTCAGGGCTGGAGGTACCACCGAGTACAGAACTGACAGGGAGAGATCCAGGGATGGAGAAGAGATGGAGGAGGGCTTCAGGTAGGAGAATATGCCAGTGCTGAGGAACAGGGAGACCACAGCCAGGTGAGGGAGGCAGGTGGAAAAGACTTTGTGCCATCCCTGCTCAGAGGGGATCCTCAGCACGGCCCCAAAGATCTGCACATAGGAGAAAACAATGAACATAAAACAAACAAATGTTAAAGAGATGGAAAACACAAGAAGCCCAAGTTCCTGAGGTTGGAGTGTGAGCAGGAGAGCTTGAGGATGTGTGGGATTTGACAGAAAAACTGGCCCAGGGCATTGCCGTGGCACAGGGGCAGGGAAAATGTATTGGCTGTGAGCAGCAGAGCATTGAGAAAGCCACTGGCCCAGGCAGCTGCTGCCATGTGGGCACAAGCTCTGCTGCCCAGGAGGGTCCCGTAGTGCAGGGGTTTGCAGATGGACATGTAGTGGTCGTAGCACATGATGGTAAGGAAATTGGAAGCTGCTCCAATGAAGAACATAAAGAGAAGCACCTGTGCAACACATCCAGCATAGGAGATGTTCCTGGTATCCCAGAGGGAATTGTGCATGGCTTTCAGGACAGTGGTGCAGCTGGAGCCCAGGTCAGTGAGGGCCAGGTTGGTCAGGAAGAAGTACATGGGCACACAAAGCTTTAGGCTGCTCAAGATTCCTCTGGGAGATGTGTTGCACCACAGTCCTGCCCTGTGAGGGAAATTCCTCTCTTCTTGCATCCAGTCTAGACCATCCCAGCTGCACTTTACATTAATTCTTTCTTTCTTAGGCTGTTTCCCACTAAGTCAAAAGGATCCACCATCTCCAAAACAGCTCTTTAAACACTTTCATGGCTCTCCTCTGCTGTCTTCAATCTCCATTCCACTGAGCACAGAGCTCCTTTGTCCCTATATAGTGGTCATGTACCTGAAGCCTCCAAACCCCACCTTGGGAGATCTCTGGGCCCTCTCCAAGGTGCTTGCAATTGATAACATTGAGCTCATAGTCTAAGAAAATCACCAGAGAACAAGGCCAGCTAGACCTCTCTGTTCTGACTACTTTTGTCTGGGAGCAATCCTTGGATAGGTAGAATTTGGGAGGCCAAATCCCAATTTTGGCCATGGGCCGTGGACAAAAAACACTGTTTTTCCATAGGAATGAAGGAACAGAGCCCCAGTGTTTCAGGGGGAGATGAGAGGTGGCTACAAAAGGCTGTCCTGGCAGCTTTTGTCTGGGAGAAGCCCTTGTATATAGGGAATTTTTTAGGTGCCACACCAATTTTAGCCATGGTCACCCGGAAAGACAGATCATTCTTTTCCATAGGAAGGAAAATACAGAGCCCCAGTGCTCAAGAGGCAGCCGAAAAGAAGACCCCTGAACTACGGCTTTTGGACTCTGGCTAGCCGGAGTGGGGTGCGGCTTTCGAATGGCCAGGATATGTTCTCATGGTAACCAGTCATGAGATTGGTATTGTGTTCACTGGACGATGGAAGAAACAATGAGACCCCCGAACATGGGTCCTGCTGACCCTGATAATTGGTCACGCACTGCTCCACTACTTCTGGACTTCTCCTCCTGGTCATATCGCTTCTCCACGAACAATGGTTCTAAGCCTCCCCACCTTCTGGCTAAAGGCCACTCGCTTTGGAAAGAACTATAAAACCATCCCCGGACCGAAGACCCCTGAGATCTCCCAGCAGCACCGGACGACCTATTGGCGGGTACCACGAGGGCTCTTCCGGCTGTTGGTAGCTATTTTCATATAACCCCCCTCCTCATCTCTCCCCTTTTTCCTTCTTCTCTCTCTCTCTCCCCTCCCCATTCTTTCTTCTATCGCATACACTGTTGTGGCACAAATAAAGTGCATTTCTGCAAAAGTAACTGATATTGTCCCTTTGTGTGTCTTTTTGCACGCTGAGATTCTAAAAGAACCTTCACGACCCCCGCCTTAACTAGGCGGACCGTGACATTTTTGGCGTAGTCGGCTGTTGATTCCCGATACTGGGGGAGTTGGGGTACTCTGTGCACTTTGTAACAGGGGAAGTTCCGTGCCATTTCAGCCGCACCTATCCTGTCAGCGAAAGCTGAACAGTGGTAGAAAGCAAGGGAGGTGGCATTGGTTCTTTCCGCAATCTGCACACAGACCCAGGTGTAACCAACTCCGTTTCAGTTATCGGAGAATTCTTTGAAAATTGTCTCAGTTGTGCAAAAGATGGGACTTGTGTTTTTTGTGAGTTGCTGTATTTGATTTCTTGGGAAGAGCGAAGAGACAAAGTGTAGTTTAGTGAAGTTGGGACCTCCCAAGGAAGTGTGTGTGTCTCTTCACCCACTCAGGGAAGAGAGGGGAGCTGTCTCAGCAGGGTGCTGAGTGTGTAACTAAGTTCCGAACTCCCTGAAGTGGCATTTTCCCCTCGCAAAATGTCTGAAAATCATAAAGCTGCATTCTACGCCTTGTTAGGCAAGCTCAATGCTAGACCTTCAGAAGGAGGAGAATTATGGGCAAAAAGCAACTGGTTCAACTTAGAAAATGTCATTGACAGAATACATTCTATACAAAATGAATCAAAGTTCAGACTGAGCAAAAACAATAAAGCCATAACTTGCTCTGTCATAGGCGCATGCCTTTCTGCCGCTGTGGAATCACGGGCAAAGAGATTAAGTGAGGAAAGCGCCGTAATAAATTCATTGCAAAGTTTAGTGGAAGCTTTACAAAATCAATTAGAACAAGAAAGAAATCTGGTTGAAACTTTACAAATTCAATTAGAGCTAGAAAGAAATAAGAATCATTTGTTACAATTATCACATAACTCAGAACATACAAATACACCGAAAGAATTAGGAGAAAAGGAAACATATCACATAAAGCAGATATACCCACACAGAGAGTTAGAACACATACAAAATTGTGGGGAAAATTGTTGCTCTAAATTGAGACCAGTAGTTAAAACTGAATATAGTTATCTGGGTCCAGAAGACCATGAACCCCACATGACGTATAATGAAACACCTTACACTGCTACTGAATTGGCTAAACTAAAGAAAGAATATTCACGTCTCCCCCATGAATCCGAGACAGAATATGTTTTTAGAATTTCTCTCACAGGGGGAGACCAAATCAAATTGAGTGAACAAGAAGCATCTGGCTACTGGGGTCCCGGTGTTTTCTTAAACACAGGGAATACCCGTTCACCATGGTCCCTAACACAACGTGCAGCCTATTGGGCTGGGGGACTTAGCCCCCTAGAAAGGGGAGACCTTGTAGCTTTAATTGGTAACCCTGATCAACTTTTAAAAAACTTACAAAAAACTGCCTGCTTAAAAATTGTGCAGGGGATACAATTCACTGCTGGCTATAAATCACCTATGCAATTAGCTGTAAATGTAAAACAATACCCTGTTCACTCTAGTGCCAAAGAAGAGACCAAACTGGTTATGCAGGATTTGGGATCCCCAGTTCAAAATCCCAAACCTGAAAATGTGGCTGTTAATCAATATATTGATAATATCCTTGTGGGAAAACCCAGTGCCCCCCCAATTTCACAGAGTTTGGCTATTATGCCAATGCAACTTTCTCCTCAGGTTCTGGGCATCCAGCCAAAGCATTCTTCTCAACTTGCAGGATTTGAGTCAAAACAACTTCAGAATCAGGGAAACTATAAATCACCATCTGTCTTAGGTGAGCAGAGAAACGGGGGTGATTGGCTGTTTTTGGAATCGCTCACCCAAAATCCTGAAAATGGACATTTATTAATAACAGCAATAGTTGGTCCTGAACAGGCAATTATTACTTTTGTAAGTGATTCTGCATTAACAAATTTAGCTGCCCAGAAATGTGGAGTTGTCACAATAAGAAAACAATACTTTGTTGTCAATGCCTTAAGACTCATCTACACTCACAGTCCTTTTATCTCTCCAATTAGGCCGGTTACATGTCCTATACCTATACGGCCAGAACACATGAATTGTTTTGCTCTCACATGGGAACACATACCCAAACCTGACACTGTAGCCGTGTATCAATACAGATTGATAGGAGAAGGAGAAAAAAAGGAAGTGAGGGGTGTACAAGCACACCTAGAAAGCCTTGGTTTGCAGATTCCTTCAGAGAAAATACAGAAACCTTCACAGGAAGTCAAATTTTTGGGGATTTTCTGGAAGGGTGAAATGACATGTATCCCACCCGATACATTAACCTCTTTAGACCAGGTTAAAATGCCTGAATTCAAAAAGGAACTCCAAGAAAAAATAATCACCCATTTGGAAAGCCTTAACTTGCAAATTGCCTCAAGGAAAATTCAAAAACCTTCTCAGGAACTGAAGTTTTTGAAGACAGCCACTACTGGGACTGCCCCCCTTGACGGGGTGGCCCAGAAATCCTCAGTTAGGAAGTGGTATGCCCCGACTGAGCAGTACTGTAAAATCTTCAGGAACTGTAAAAATCTGGCAATATCAAAAACTGAGAACTTAAGTAGCAGCTACAACAAACCTGCCTTGGTAATTAAAATATTTTCTGTTTCCTCCACCAGACAATCTTTGTTCACTAATGCTTTTGCTGAACAAATTATTGCTGGAGGACGGGGTGGCCCTTGGTTTGGGTCGCTGATGTTTGTTTGGAGTGTTTTTCAGCTCACAGTGCAGAGTGCCTCCCGTGTTTGCAATTACACCGAATCTTATGCTGCTTCTACAGGAGGTACAGAGCGGATTCCCTTTTGGGAGAATAATTGGGAAGTTAACAGAATTCCAGTCCATGCTACATGCTGCATAGCTCTATCATTTTAATTTACTGCCTCTCTGTGTGGCAGATTCTGTTGTGTTTACTTTTCACAGAATAACGCCGTGGAACATGAAGATTAATTGCTGAATCCCTCATCGAACCTGTATACCTGGATATGTTATGGCCCAGGACCTTACAGCTGTGTTTTATTTTGTGAGATTCAAAATCAAAATTGAACTGTTTTAGAATTTTCCCATAAAATTTTGTGTGGTAAAGACAATGCAAAAAAGGCATTTTGTCCTGTAGTCGACAGGATAGTGTTAATAATAACACCTTTTACCCAAATCACTGGTTAGTCTGAGCCTGAAAATTCTTGAAATTGGACCTTAAGTAATTTGGAAAATTGACCAAGAGCAAATACTGTTCAGTTCGGCATGTTTTAAAACAAATCAAATTGCCAATGCAAAACAATGAGTCAGTATTTCAGCCAGCTTGTTCACCTGTTCTAAGGGTAGACAGACTGGTTGCAAAAGCGAGATCATTTTAAAAAATAAACAAAAGAAAAATAACCAGTGGTGAGGGAACATGATTGGGAATTTTGAATAGCATTGATTTAGAAGTATAAGGAAAGGTGAAGAAGGTATTTTCCCTACTGAAATCTGGACAATAATTTGGGATAATACCCATGATTTTTTAAAAAAAAAAAAAAAGAATTCAAATCCTGGTGAAACTTGGTAAATTTTACCTGTGACTCCAGCACAAACACAAACACAGCCTTTGTACTGATCATATGTAATGCTTTAGTATATTCAACATTCCCTATCATTGCATTAAGGCTGAACTATGACATCTGTAACTTTGAAATTTATCCAAATGAGATTTTTGAAACACTGATAGGGAATATAGGCAATGGGTATGCATATTTTAGAATTGTTTGTGATAATGCATATTTGGTAGTAAGTATTAAAAATCATTTAAATCTTCATATGTTTGTAACTTTACTGAAATTACAAGGTATAATTTTTACCTTTCATTATCTTTTACAGATCAGCAATCCTCTGCATTATGTACACAAATCAGCCACTGTTGACATCCCTAAGGTTATTAGCACAAGGCTAAATGTATGATTTAAAAGGGATAAAACATGATTTTGCATTTTTTAGTTTTGTTACATTTTGAATTAAAATTTGAAAATTGCTTGTTTTAAAAATTGCTTATTTTTATTATATTGCATTATGAATATTGATAAAAAATGACTTTTTAGTTATTAAGATTGTTTATTTTAATTATGTTGCATTTTCTTTTAAATATTAATTTAAATTGTTTGTGGTTTGTTTTAGTTGTTTTAGGTAGTCACCTACTGCTACTAGCATCCTAAACAAATTGTGTCATCCTATTGTTGTGCTTTTGATTTTGGTTTTGATTAGTTTTGTTTTGTCAGCTATTCTATACATCCAGAACTGGAGAATGGTAAAACGACTGACACAACTGGCATCAGCAATAGAAGCACACAATCTGATCACTATACCATCTGCCAGAAATACCCCTAAAGTTATTGACACCAGTCAAACTACACTAGCAGCAAGAGTTAGGCCACTAACACCAAACTAATCATAGAATTGATGTGATCAGTTTTAGTAATGTTAAGTTTTGATTAAAAAATTATTTTGGAAAAATAATTGTATTAATTATAAAAAAACATAAGATGATCAATATTGATTTGTTTTGATTTTTATTAATTGTATTAATTAAATTGTATTAATTGTATTAATTGTATTAATTGTTTAAATTGTAATTGTTTGAAAGTTATTTTATTGATTTGTTGTAATTGCTTGAATTATTTGAAAAAACTATCTGATCAATTTGATTGATTGTTTAAATTGTAACCAAAATGATTATGAAGAATTGTTCTCTAATCAATTTGCTGTGATTATTTTATCCCTTCTCCCTTTTTCCTTTCTTTCTCTTTTCCCCCTTTTCCTGCCCCTGTTTTCCGGGTTAGCTACCGACTCGGATGAGCCCCGAAGACGACGTGACTACATCATGCGAATGGAGTTCTTCAGCGACGTTCGTTGGTCACGGGGTGATGTGAGAGTCCGTCTAGAGTCTGTATTGACCAACGACCATCGGAAGAAAAGAAGACCCCTGAACTACGACTTTCGGACTCTGGCTAGCCGGAGTGGGGTGCGGCTTTCGAATGGCCAGGATATGTTCTCATGGTAACCAGTCATGAGATTGGTATTGTGTTCACTGGACGATGGAAGAAACAATGAGACCCCCGAACATGGGTCCTGCTGACCCTGATAATTGGTCACGCACTGCTCCACTACTTCTGGACTTCTCCTCCTGGTCATATCGCTTCTCCACGAACAATGGTTCTAAGCCTCCCCACCTTCTGGCTAAAGGCCACTCGCTTTGGAAAGAACTATAAAAACCATCCCCGGACCGAAGACCCCTGAGATCTCCCCAGCAGCACTGGACGACCTATTGGCGGGTACCACGAGGGCTCTTCCGGCTGTTGGTAGCTATTTTCATATAACCCCCTCCTCATCTCTCCCCCTTTTTCCTTCTTCTCTCTCTCTCTCCCCTCCCCCATTCTTTCTTCTATCGCATACACTGTTGTGGCACAAATAAAGTGCATTTCTGCAAAAGTAACTGATATTGTCCCTTTGTGTGTCTTTTGCACGCTGAGATTCTAAGACATGCCAAGTTCAGCTGGACCTGTCAGGTGAGCCTATGGGAGGCCAAACCAGCCAGACCTGTTCCATGTCCCCTTGGTTCCTCAAGGCCCCACAGTGTCACAATGTTCTCATTGCTTCTTCAGTGTCACAATGGCCCCTTGCTTCCAAGAGGCCCTGCAGGGTCACAGTGGCCCTTTGGTTCTGTGGGGCCACACAGTGTCACAATGGTCTCCATGATTCCATGGGCCCTGGCAATGCCACAATGGTCTCCGTGGATCCACGGTGCCCTGCAGGATCACAATGGCCCTTTGGCTGCACGAGGCCCTGTAATGCAGCAATGGCCTCTTGGTTCCACAAAGCCCTGCTGCTTCACACCGGCCCCTTGGGACCCTGCGACCTAGCAGTGCCACAGTGATGTCATTGGTTGCACAGGGTCCTCACAGTGTCACAATGGTCCCTTGGTGGCTATGGATTTGTGGTTCCATGAGTTTTCATACTCTCAGCAACAGTTCTGCAGTGTCACTATGAACCCTTTGTTCCACGAGGTTCTGTGGTATAACATGGTCACCTTGGTTCCGTGAGGTTCTGCAGTGTCACAATGGACTCCTTGGTTCTGTGAGGCCCTGCAATGTCACAATGCACCCATGGTTGCAGGAGGTTCCACAGTGCCACCATGGCCTCCTTGGATCTGCAGTATAACAATGCACCATAGGTTCCATGTGGCCGCACTCTGTCAAAATGGATTTTGGCTCCATGAGTTCTCACAGTGTCAAAAGGACCCTTTAATCCTTGAGGTTCCATAGTTTCACAGTTGACTCCTTGGTTCTGTGAGGCCCTGCTGTTCCCAAATCACCAAAATATCAGGCTAAGATTCCTTAACACTAATTTGGACTTAGAGTGGGCATCATTTTTTTCAGAGCTCAGGTCCAATGTGGGATAAATCCTAAACTTACGTGGACACATCATTCTACACATCCAGGTTTGCTCAGCATCAGAGACACCATTCACTTGTTTGTCCCTCTCTGTCATCACTGCTTCCAGTGTTCTGCTCTAACTGGAACCTGGAGACACTTCCTCAGTTCTGTCCCTAAGTGGGACCCATTAAAACTTCAAGAAACTTTGGACTTTAAATTTCACTTTGAGTTCTTGAGAAGTTTTTTGAGCACACTCTGAGGGATTAAGTCTCATGTAAGCTGCATAAAAGCCCCAAGGAGGTCATTAAAGTCTTTGTGCTCTGTCTGTGCTGCTGAGCTGGGCTGGGCTCCTGACACAGAGGACCATCCTGGCAACCAAGAAGAGCTTCAAAAACACATTTCTGCTGAGGAGCAGCTTTTCTCCCAGCCCAGCAGGGCTGGGGCTCTGCCTGCAGTCACCCCAGGCACAGCACAGAGGCACAGAGAGCTTCAACCAGTCAGGGCTGGGAAGATGCTCAGAAGTGGCTGGGGCAGAATCACTCCCAGCCCTTGACACAGGAAGCCTCTGGCTGCAGGACAAGGCAGCTGCAGCTCCTGGAGTGATCTCCTAGACTTGGAACATCCCAATGCCTACAGACTATGTGAGTACATTCTCTGATTCACTCTTGTGCAGAGCAGCCAGGGGTGCCCAGGGCTGTTCTGCAGAGCAGGGTCCTGCAGCCCAGGGCGCTGTGCTGGGGCAGGGACTCTGCTGCCTGCCAGGGACAGCTCTCAGCCAGCCCTGGGAGCTGCTGACAGCACTGGGGGACAAGGTCTGGGTGGAAGGTGACAGCTGGTAAGGCTTGGAAGTGTTGTCCTTGTGTGGTGAGAATGCTGCATTGTACAGGACTTCTACCAGCATGACATTTAACTCCAGAACAGTTCCAAGTAGATTATACAGGGAGCACAGCAGGGCAGGGGCTGTGTAAAAGGGAAAATCCTGCTTTTTTAATTTACTTCTCTGGGTTGCCTGGATGAGAAATTGCACACTGATATTCATCTCTCAGTTCAGGCTGAGAAAAAAAAAAGTTTTCACTCAGATCTTGAAAAACCAGGCATTGGCAGAAGTCAACACAGGGTCCTTTACAGGCAGCATCAGTGTTGCTTTTCCAGCCTCCTCAGGGTTACTGCGATTTTGCTATCAGAGCCTGCAGAGGCAGAGTTGGCCCTGGGAAGTGCCCTGTGCTGGGAGGGGGGTCTGCAGGGCGGAGCTGAGTCCCTAGGGCTGGGCTGGGCTCTGGCAGCAATGACAGGGCCCAGCCCTGGGCACGGGAAAGCAGCCACTGGCAGGGACAGCTCCAGGCAGCAGAGCCCTGGGCAGGCAGTGGGTGGAAAGTGCCACCAAGCTGGGCTAGGATATTTAAAGTCCTCTCCAAACTGAACTATTCCATGATTACTTTTCTTACAGAGCCCCAGGCCAAGACACAGCAAATGTCAAACAGCAGCTCCATCAGCCACTTCCTCCTGCTGGCACTGCCAGACACGCGGCAGCTGCAGCTCCTGCACTTCTGCCTCTTCCTGGGCATCTCCCTGGCTGCCCTCCTGGCCAACGGCCTCATCATCAGCACCGTAGCCTGCGGCCACCACCTGCACACCCCCATGTTCTTCTTCCTGCTCAGCCTGGCCCTCACTGACCTGGGCTGCATCTGCACTACTGTGCCCAAAGCCATGCACAATGCCCTCTGGGACACCAGGAACATCTCCTATGCTGGATGTGCTGCACAAGTATTTTTCTTTCACTTCTTCCTCTCAGCAGAGCTTTCCCTCCTGACCATCATGTGTTACGACCGCTACGTGTCCATCTGCAAACCCCTGCACTACGGGACCCTCCTGGGCAGCAGAGCTTGTGCCCACATGGCAGCAGCTGCCTGGGCCAGTGGTTTTCTCTATTCACTGCTGCACACGGCCAATACATTTTCCCTGCCCCTGTGCCAGGGCAATACTCTGGGCCAGTTCTTCTGTGAAATCCCACACATCCTTAAGCTGTCCTGCTCACAGTCAAACCTCAGGGAATTTGCACTCATTGCAGTTAGTGTTTGTTTAGCACTCGGTTGTTTTGTGTTCATTGTTTTCTCCTATGTGCAGATCTTCAGGGCTGTGCTGAGGATCCCCTCTGAGCAGGGACAGCACAAAGTCTTTTCCACCTGCCTTCCTCACCTGGTCGTGGTCTCCCTGTTCCTCAGCACTGGGTTTTCTGCTCACCTGAAGCCCCCCTCCATCTCCTCCCCATCCCTGGATCTGGCCCTCTCAGTTCTGTACTCGGTGGTGCCTCCAGCCCTGAACCCCCTCATCTACAGCCTGAGGAACCAGGAGCTCAAGGCTGCAGTGTATAGACTGATGACTGCATGGTTTCAGAAACATTGAACTATGTGCAAATTTCTGCAAATCAATTGTAATAAAAGTCAACTTTGATTGTACTTGTAGGTTTTGGTGTGTCTTTTTTTTCCTCCTTTGTTTTTGTTTTTTAATGTTATCCACAAATAGAGGTTCATTGCGCTCTCTCGCATTTTGTTTCTCTGCGCCTTTGCTTTGGCCACAGACTGTATCAATGAGGAGCTGTGTTCTCAGTGGCTTTAAATTAACTAAAGGATGACCCAGCAAAGGTTTCAAAAGAGCTCCTTCTCTGGAGCTGCAGAACAAATGTTTGTGTGCAGAGCTGGGGGCAGGTCAGTGCTGGCACAGCAGCACTGCTCCTACTGGCCACATTGTTCCTGGTCCAGGCCACAGGCCATTTGCATTCTTAGCCACATGCCCACACTGCTGGCTCATGTCCAGCCTACTATCCATCAGTGCCCCCCAGCTTCCATTCTTCTTGGCCCCTCTCCAGCCACTCTGTCCCCAGCCTGTAGGACTTCAGGAGTTGTAGTGGTCAAGTGCAGGACCCAGCACTTGGTCTGGTTAAACGTCACCTTTTTGGATTGGGGCCTTGGATCACTTTAAAGAGCCTTCCAATCCAACAGATCCACACTCCCGCGCCAACTTTTTGTCACCACGGTTCCATGAGTCCCAAGAATGTCACTATGGTCTCTGTGGTGCCATGAGGCCTCCCAGTGTCACAGTGTCCCTCTGGTTCCATGGGACCCCTTGGTGTCACAAAGTCCCTTGGATCCTTGGGTCCTGCACTGTCACAATGGATCCTTGGTTCCATGAGGTCTTGCAGTGCAGCAATGCTCTCCTTGGTTTCACAGTGTCACAATGGCCTCTTGGTCCCATGGGGCACCACGGTGTCAAACATGTTTCCTTTATTCCATCAGACCCTCATGAACAACACTGGCCCCTTGGTTCCATGGGGCCCTGCAGTGCCACAATGGCCCCATCATGACACGAGGTCCTGCTCTGTCACAATGCTCTGCATGGTCCCACAAGGCCCTGCAGTGTCACAGTGGCCTCTTGGTTCCATGACGCCTCCGAGTGCCACCATGAATTCCTTGGTGCTGCAGTGTCACAATGGAGCCCTGGTTACACAAGATCCTGCAGTGTCACAAGGGACCCTTGGCTCCATGGGGCACCACAGTGTCACAATTGTTCCCTTAGTTCCAAGAGTCCTTGCCATGGAAAAATGGCCCCTTGATTCCACCTGGCCCTGCTGTGTCACAGTGGCCTCTGTGGTTCCACAGGACCCAGAGTGTCACAATGGACTCCTTGCTTCCATGTAGCCCCACAGTGTCACAGTGGCCCCTTGGCTCTGTGGTGCCATGTCGTACACAGTGTGATATATATATATACCATATTGTAATTCGTGTTTTATATAAAATAAGTCTGCAAAATAAAAAATAAACTAGCCACAAGTAAAGGCAGTGATTGCCTCAGAGATAGGTAAATTAACATATCCACAGGCCGGACTGCTACCGATAAGCACCTATCTCCCGGGGAAGCCTGGAAACTCACAGGGGAGCAGCATTTCCCGAAAATCCCATCACCCCCCGCCCCCGGACTGCATTCCCCGACTCTGGTTCCCGTAAAGATGAAGTCCACCACCTAAAAGCAATACACAACGGACACAAAATCTCGTCAAAGAGCAGGAAGGACTTTGTCCTGTGTGGACACCAGAGCTGAATTTGAAAGAAACAAAGGACTGTCCCACTCCAGGCTATGAAAATCAGTATAAAAAAGGAGCCAACCAAGACGGCGGTGTGAACACCAGGGGACCCAGTGCGACAGAGGCTGGGTAATATCGTGTGTTCACCCAACACCGAACCCGGGCTCGGTGTTGTTCTTTCCAGTTGTGGCTTTGCAGGACCGTATTTTTGGTCGCGAAAATCAAATTTGCCAATTTAACCTTTTAATTCGGTTTGATTCGTTTATTACCTATAACAACAGTGTCATTCTGGTCCTCTCAGTTCCACGAGGCCCTGCAGTGCCACAATGGCCCCTTGCTCCCCCAGGGCCCTGCAGTGTCACAATCATCACAGAATCACTCAGGCTGGAAAAGACCTTTGAGAGCATTGAGTCCAACCTGTGACCTAACACCACCTTGTCACCCAGACCTTGGCACTCAGTGCCACATCCACTCTACACTGAAACACTTCCTGGGTCAGTGACTCACCCACCTCCCTGGGCAGCCCATTCCAATTCTCAATCACCTTTTTTGTCAAGAACACTTCCTAATGTCCAGCGTTAACATCCCCTTATGCAGCTTAAGCCTTTCCCTCTTGTCCTGTCACTGTTTCCTGGCAAAAGAGCCCAATCCCCCTGGTTCCACCATGCTGTCAGGGAGTATTAGAGAGTGATGAGATCTCACCTGAGTCTCCTACAGGATAAACATCCCCAGCTCCCTCAGGTGCTCCTCATAGCACCTGACAGTGTTCCGGAACCCTCACCAGCCTTGTTGCCCTTCTCTGGACTCTCTGCAGCCCCTCCATGTCCTTCCTAAATTGGGGGGCCCAGAACTGGACACAGCACTCGAGGTACTGCCTCACAAGTGCTGATGACAGGCGAAGAATCACTGCCCTGGTCCTGCTGGCAACACCATTCCTGATCCATAGGAGTCCCAGGGGTTGGATGAGGGAAATGCTGGGAAGGGGATGGGGACAAAGTGTTATTTATTGTCAGCCATGAAGGGTCTTGATTTTCATATCCATTCAGACTGCATTAAAATGTGCTGGGGGTCAAGATCATTTGCTTATATCCTTCTATAAACAGGAAAAGACAACAATACAAAAGTTCTCTCTGCATTTTTTCCAATAAAGTATATTCACTTGGAATACACTTCTGAAATCTGTCTAATTAACCACAGAAGAATTGAAAACTTAAATTATTCACAGAGGTCTTTCTTCTTTGGCTGTTTTGAAGAAATGTTTACATGTCTTTGCCACTGAATTCCTGCACTGAGGAGCTCAAGAAAGAAGAAGCCTCTGGAGTAGTAAAATTCATCAGCATCCTCCAAGTGGCTGAGGATCCATACTGATCAGAGCAGGAATGATCAGAAATGGGCACAGTTTTCTGGCTGCCCCAGCTCTGGGAGGGGCCCTGGGCCTGGAGCAGGAGCAGCTCTGCAGGGCCCCAAGGCCGGGGCTGTTGTGCTGGCCTGGGCAGATGGGATGGCAGCAGGGGCTGCAGAGCTCTCAGGAGCTCAGGGAGAGGGGAGCAGGGCACACAGGGAGCCTCCTTTTGCCTTGGCCAAGCCCCTTGCCCATGGCTGGGGCTGAGTCCTGTCTGAGCTGCAGCTGCTGCTGTGCCCTTGCCAGGGGCTGAGGCCGTGGGGCCACTGCCCAGAGCCCCTGGCCTGAGCAGAGCTGTGGGGCCAGAGCCGGCTGGGCTGTGCTGGGGAGAGGCCCTTGGTGCTGCACAGAGCTCAGGGCAGCTGGCACAGCTTGCAGGGAGCTGGGCTGGCCTGAGAGAGCCTGCCAGAGAAACCAGCAGTGTCCATCTCAGCCTGGCTGAGCGTGCAGGGGCAGGACTCAGCCCAGGCCTTGTGGGGCAGGGCCAGCGCCTGTGGAAGGCATTGGAAACAGGCAAGTGGGCGAGAGAGGAGGCTGCTCTGTGCCCTTGGTGGCATGCACAGAGCAGGGAGGGGGCCCAGGGCATTTGTCACCGCCAGCCTCTGTCCCCAGGCATTGCCAGCCCTGGCTGCTCAGCCCAGGTTTGCCCTGGGCTGAGTTTGGCTGTGGCCCAGCTCCATCCTCCTGCAGGGCTCAGGGCCTGTTCCCGGCCATGGCCAGCCCTGCCCAGCCTCTCTGCTGGCCCAGAGCCCGGCAGAGCCCGGGCAGGGCTGTCAGTGCAGGCCCACAGGTGCCACGGGCTGTGCAGGAGCTGGCAGAGGCTGCCCAGCAGGGAGGCCATGGGGCACAGAGCACCACGGCACAGGGCCTGTTCCCACCTGCAATGTTCCTGTCTTGGGCTGGGTTGTTCTGGGCTGTGTCACCATGGCTGTGGCAGCAAGCTGGGAACAGAGGTCTGGGTGGCAAATCTTTGGCAGAACCTTGTGGAGGAGGCAGTTTTCAGTGGCTCCAGGCCTCTGGAATCCAAAAGGGAGGGGAAGCCACAGTGACCTGGCACAACGAGGGGGATTTTAACCTAATTGCCTTGGGCTTCTCTGGGCTCCTCTAGGGAAAATGTTGCATCACAACCCTGCCCCGGGAAGGAAATTCCTTTCTCTTGGTACCAAGCCTTGACCTCCTGATATATTGATAACTAATCCTTGGTTCCTAGTGATTCCATTGCATCACGGTGATCTCCTTGGTTCCATTAGGCCCAGCTTTGTCAAAAGAGAATCTTGGTTCCATGCATTTCCATTGCATCACAATGCTCTCTTGGATTCCATGAGGCCCTGCTGTGTCACAATAGAGTCATTGTGTCATGTGTTTCCATTGCAGCACAATGGTCTCCAGCGCTCCATCAGGTCACGCTTCAAAACAGTGGACACTTGAATCCATGAGTTTGCATTCCATCACAACGGTCTCTTGTATTCCATGAGGCCCTGCAGTGTCACTAGAGAGCCTTTGTTCCACATTTTCCATTGTGTCACAACGATCTCCAGCATTCTATGAGGCCACAACTTGGAAACAGTGAACACTTGCTTCCATGTTATTCCATGGTGCCACAATGGTCTCCTGGGTCCCATGAGGTCTCTCTTTGTAACAATTCATACTTGGTTCCATGAGATTCTATTGCATCACAACGGTCTCCTGGCTTCCATGAGTGCCCACTGTGTTTACAATTGACGCTCGGTTCCCCAAGATGTCATGGTGTCACTGTGCTCTCCTGTGATTCACAAGGCTGTGCTGTGTCACAATGGACACTTGCTTCCTCCAAGGCTGGAGATGTCCCAGTGGCACCGGGTTTCCATCAGGCCATACTTTGTCACAATCAGGCCTTGGTTCCATGACAATCCATTGTGTCACAATGTTCTCCTGAGGCCTTTCATTGTCACACTGGATCCTTGCTGGCACAAGCCTTGGCAATGTCCCAGTGGCACATGGGTTCCATGGGGCCCAGCTGTGTCACAATGGACACTTTCTTCCATGAGATTCCATTGTTTCACTGTGCTCGCCCAGATCCCATGAGGCCTTGTTCTGCAACTGTGTTGTCTTGTTTCTACTAGGCCTGGTAATATTTCTGTGGCCCTTGTGTTCCATGTGGCCCCTCTCTGTCTGAATTGACCCTTGGTTCCATTGTGTCACAACACTCCCTATGTTTCCATGACCAACCCTGTGTCTCAAGAGACACTGGATTCTGCAAGAGCTGACAATTTCCCAGTCAATCTGTAGGCATCTGTATCCTATTCAGCCCTGGGAACCCTGTGGAAGACACTGGGACATAGTGGGAGTGATACTGGAGTGGACTGGGCCATACTGGGAAACAGTGGGAACTCTATGGGAGACACTGGGATGTGCTGGGTGTGATACTGGGGAGGACTGGGACAACCTGGAAACACGGGGAATGCTGGGGGTGGGGGGAATCTGGGTGGACTGGGATGGACTGTGGGGGTGCACAGAGACACATTGGGACATACTGGGACATACTGGGAGTGATACTGAACAATACTGGGGCAAACTGGGGATACTGTAAGTGAAACTGGGGGAAACTGGGAACACTGTGGGGAAGACTGGGGGACATTGGGGTGTACTATGGATGACGCAGGAAGAAACTGGAAGGGAATAGGAATGAACTCAGGTTTGTTGGGAGGGACTGGGGTGTACTCAGAGGGCCTGTAGGGGCACTGGGGTTGCACTGGGCTCTGTTGGGGATGAACTGGTCTTTCCTGGGAGGGACTGGAGGGGCACTGGAAATGTACTGGGCTGTACTGGGGAATAACTGGGCTGGCCTGGGAGGGACTGGAGGGGTTGAATGGTTTGCTCCCGCCTCCGCCCATCACTGCCCGCAGCCAATCAGCGCCGGGGATTGGGGACTCAGAGGCGGTGCCTGGGGTCGGTGCCATCTTTTCGTTTTGCCTACAACTCCCATCATGCCCCACAGCCCAATTTAGCCCCATTGGAGCTGGGACTACAACACCCATCATGCCCCCTGCCCCACAGAACCCCTGGTATCCGCCTTCCACATGTCCCATAAGTGTCCCCCAGACCCTCCAGGATTCATAAGTGCCCCCTCAGCACCCATTTGGCACCACCTCAAAAGCATCCACAAATCCTCTGTATACACCAAACCTCATGGATGCCCGTTACAGCCACTTCTGGGAATTCATCTCCTCTCATCCCCAGCAGCTTCAGAGTCCCTCATAACACATTTCCGCTCCTAAAACTCCTGCCATGCCCCGCGCCCCAAAGAGCCCGGTTAGAGCTCCCCAAGCTCCCCACAAGTGCTCCTGAACCATATATGTTCCCCCCTGAGGACCTCTAGTCACAGCTCTGATGCAAAAGTGCCCCCCAAGTGCTTTCCCGGACCCCAAAACACCCGATTCGAGCCACTTCCGGGACTACAGCTCCCATCATGCTCCACTGTTCCTGTAGAGCGCCATTCCAGCCTTGACTTCATGTCCCGTCATGCACTGCGCCACACCGAGAGGCATTGCAGCTGTGCCGAGAACTCCTGTGATGCTCTGCGGTTCCATTAAA